>CALSBV010012184.1:3468988-3538832 GCA_943590825.1 Bovichtus diacanthus | reverse complement strand
AGGAAGATGGAAAGATGTTAATTACCCATTTCTCCCCTAAGGCCCATTACATGGTCACATTCAAATGATAAATTGTCGTGTATCACATTTCTGCATTAATCACTTAAAAAAAAAAAAAAAAAAAAGGAAAAAAAAAAAAAAAGAAAGAAAATGCAGCCGAGTATTTTTTATCTGACCCTGCGACTGCGTGATGTATAGGCTCTGCCGAGGCTCGGAGAAACATGCATCGTGATGTCATTAAGTGGATTCTGATGCTGATGAGTCACATGCTGAAGCTACTCCATTGGATAATAGCTCGGATGCTACAGTGCAACCTTAAAGCTTCCACACAGATCCATGAGACGATGTTCAGAATGACTTGTTAGTGTTGGATTGAAGGATTTTTAAAAATGGAGGCAAAATGGTCTTGAGAAAAAAATACATGAACTATTGTAGGGTAATTGGAATCAACACTTTTTATGCATGCATGTGTGCTTGTGTATGTAATATCACAGATAGGAATCTGTTGTCTTTAGAATTATATTTGGGACTGTAAAAGTAGTAGTCCAGCAATATAGACCTGCGAGAGACAGTTTTAACAAAAAGACTGGTCACATTTGAAGCAGCAGAGGCAGAGATGTAATCACTTTTAGTTCTTAGTATGGGTTAAACCATAAAGCATTGGATCCTACAATTCCCATAATTCAACTCTGTATCATTTTCCTTTATACCCTCCCTGTCTAACACATGCCCATCCTTCAAACTCAATATCTCCAGTTTGTTATGCAGGCTTTTTTTGTTAAAAATGAATCACACGCTTAGATAACCCTGATGACATCACTATGACATCATCAGGAGTTATTTTCTAGGACTTCACAAAGCCACAGAAGACGTAATGCAACAGTTTTCACAGACTACTAGTTCTTCTCATGACGAGTAGAAACATTTGTAGGTTTACCTTTTTAGATTGATGAGTCGGAATTCTTGGAAATCGAACAAAGACTCACTAAGCTTGATATTTCCTAAATTTAAGAAACCATTTAAGTTCCCCAAAGGTGCCACTTCATGATTGGATGCACACAATCTAGACGAAGAGTGTGCTGAAGTCAGACCTTGCTGCTGCTAGCCTGTAAAAAAAACAAAAAGTGCTTAGCTGGGATGACTAGCTTGATTGATCTTCTTGAGACTAATGGTCTTCTTTAATTGAATCATCATTAGTGGCTGATTGTTTAGATTAACACAGCAGAAGGAAGCACTTGGTACAGTCATGTCCCAGCAAAAAAAAAAAAAGAGGTTGCATTACTGGAATTCTCACTGTGTGGCAGGATTAAATACTGCAAGTCTAGCATGTCTCGAGGCACTAAAGTGAAAGAAGTCCCTGTGAGTGTTTAAGAAAATGGACAGCAAAGAAACAAAAGACAGATTTAAACACGAGACAAATACATTTCCACTGTTGGCGCATCTTTTTACTCCCTTGTTGGCTAAAATGTTGCGGGGTTAATGCAGAGATATGTAATTGAATGATAAAAGTATCAGTAGTTTTGGCCTTCTGCTAGTCCTGCTCCTATTATGTTGTTCATGCTGGACATCAGTAATGTGTTTGTGCCCTTTACTTTATTTTTAAGTTGCATCAATCGAGACGACAGTTTGCAATTAAAAGCCTTTTTAAAGTAACTTGAAAGTAACTTAATTTATGCCTTATGTTGATAAAGCCTACTGCTTTGGTGTTGACTCTTACTGCTAATGATTCATAGCACTTCTCTTGAAAGGAGGTGGAAATTATTTTCAGTTGTCTCCATGTTGTTATTTGGTGTCATCAAGCTCAAATGGCAGAGGAAACATTTGTCAGTCTAGGCTGAACATGGTACACTTGTGGTGTTGGTGAAATATTGCGATTTCTCTAAAATTAAAGCCAGATTTTATTCAGTCAGTCTGTATGAATAATGGCCTGTGAATAAAAGGTTTCGCCACAGGGTGTTTTCAAACACATATTTCTTCTGTATATGCAGTATGTTTGATCTGCACAGTATCTTAGCCTGATGTCAGACACATGCATCTACTCAATGCAGCAGCCCAGGAATTAGTATTGGCTTTGTTTAGCAGGAGGCAACTAAAACCCTCCCACTTCTGACTAGAAAAGAAGAAAAAATGCATGAAAATGTAAGCATAAAATAAATAGATTTGACTCTCAAATTCAGATAGTGAGATACTAAGTAAAAGGTTTAACTTAATATGCTGTAATTTTGCTATGCAATTTCACAATTTTGACTTTGATTTGATACTAATTTTAACTTAGTGTCCAATAATTTTGAATTGCCATGCATAGTTCTATTTTTTATCATCCATTTCTTTTCCTTTTCCTGGCAGTAATGGTCTTCCATATACTGTAACCGTGACTAACCATGACGTTGATGTTGCTACACGCTTTAGTCTCTGTGATTATGTACGATGTAATGTGTGGAAAATGTCCACAGGGGGTGGATATGCTGCACTGTGTGTGTCGGTGTCACATTTCGTGACCATATGGAATGATTGCATCAGACAAGTGAACGAAAAATGAAACATCCTGGTCCAAAAGATACAGAAATCGTTCGGCCTCTTTAAGGAGCAGTGATCAAAGTCATCACTATCCAGAATTGGCTGGAAGTGTGAGATTGGCTGTGTGTAGTCATACAAACTGCTGACAGTACGGGAATGGAAATTCCACTTTGTTTGAGATGCTTCTGGCAGTCGACTCTTTTCTACATCATCCATTTCACCTCTTCTGCATTCAGAGTGCCAAGCCACCTGTCTGGACTTGGCAATGTAAGTTGATGTGGACCCTAAAACTTAGGACAGTCAATGGTCTCATAAAGAAACATTTTCTTAAGTGGAACTCATTTTGCTTTGCAGTTCTGGTCCTTTTGGCTTTCACTTGGATTAAGCTACAGTACATCCTCCTTTTATCATCTTAGAGCTTATGTGCTTTTGTCTTTTCAGATGGTTTGAGGTCATTCTTGTCCACACTTTTTCTGACTAAGTCCTTGATGTTGGAAAAGTGTCTCACTGAATTGACACTATTAGGAGCAGGGTGCTATTGTTCATCTGCATAAGCCGTGCCTTGACCACACATCTACAATAGTGTGGCCATTTCCTGTTGCTCTAATTGTAGCTTTGCCCACTGAACTGGCTGGGAAGGGTGAACATAGTACAGCAACTCTGGCTGACATGAATGCCTAGACTATTTTAAGTGCCTTCAGCAGGGTAGTAGTACTTGAACCTGGTCTCTGAAACATTGGGAAAATATCTTGAGACTGACTTCGATGGTCAGCGAATGTTCCCAATATCCCCCACAATATCTACAAATAATCAAGTCTATCAAGTCTGCTGCTAAAACAATGTGAGTTTGTACCCCAGCTATACAGTTCCAGTAACCCACTGTGTGATTTCTTTTTGCAGGGCTCAGCTGATTCATATACTAGCAGACCATCAGACTCAGATGTCTCTCTGGAGGAGGAGCGGGAGGTGCAGGCCCAGGTCCAGAGCCAGAGCCAGAGCCAGAGCCCAAGCCAGAGCCAAGGACCGGGACAGAGCCGCCAGGAGAGGGAGCAGCAGGCCTCCATTCAACTGGAGAGAGCCAAGGTGGTCAACCTGTGACTACTTGGCCAAATGAATCTGCTGCTATGTTAAAATACATAGACTAGTATTGCTACTGACCATACTGGAGTTAATGGCTTTGTCCGAAATCATTCACTCATTCAATCCCCCTATATAGTGAGCTCATTTGCAATATAAAAAAAAAAAAAATGTTTTTAAGACTCGGGTAATTTCTCTGCTCGTTTATTATGTCATTGCTGGCGCACAATTAAAACAATCAACATCAGCTGGTGGACCATCCATAATAAATACTGACATGCATTTTTGTGGTAACTACATGATATAAAGACCACATTTATGACCACTATATATGGTATAATAATTCTCACTATACCGGTACATTCGGACACCATTTGTAAATGGCGTATTCACTACATAGTGAACAATATGTCATTTTCTTTGCATTTCCAACACTGTAAATTTTTAATGAGAACTGCCTGTGCATTGTGTATTCCCTCTGTCACTCACTGAGTGTGTTTCCATCCTCCAGACTAAACCTGTTGCATTTGCTGTAAGGACCAACGTCAGCTATTGTGGCGCACTGGATGAGGATGTTCCAGTACCAGCCACAGCCATCTCCTTTGACGCCAAGGATTTCCTCCACATAAAAGAGGTACAATCGTACTTTTCTTTTTGTTAAACATGAAACTTGCTGTTTAAACTGCTATGTGAATGTTTTTTGATGCAAAAGTCTGTCAAACCTGAAGTTAGTGATTTTAAAGATTTTCCTTGTGTTTTTGTTTCTCCTTCTTTTATGTTATGTTGTTCAGAAGTTCAACAATGACTGGTGGATCGGTCGGTTAGTGAAAGAGGGCTGTGAGATCGGCTTCATCCCCAGCCCTCTGAAGCTCGAGAACATCCGGCTCCAGCAGGAGCAAAAGAGAGGACGTGTCCAAGGGTAAGTAACAGAAAAACACACCCGTCTCACTGTTTGTCTCATAAACTAAGCATTATATGGTCACACAGCAATAAATGTTAACTCAAAAAATATTGTATTAGAGGTTAATGTAGGTAGATGCTTTACATTATTATTTTAAATGATTGGGAATATGGTATACTGACAACTGTACAACAAACTAAAAGACACATGTTATATAAAAACTTTATTTTCCATAAAAAGGAATTGGTTATCAGTTTCATATGTGGAAAAACAACAATCAAATGAAGTTCAACTCAATGAAAGAAAGGGAAATGATTACTCTGGCAACATTTTTTTTCTTTTCTATGGAAGAGAGACATGTTTTCTTTGCTTGCAGCCCTTAAATAAAAGCTGAACAGCTCGCTGGCTGAACTTGACTTTCCGCAGTTGGACAAAAATAATATCCATTCATTGCCTTTATTTTCGTCACCATGCTGAAGCCTTTTGTCTCACCTTTATGTTCAAACAACTTCTTGTTGTCTGTCATGGGAGGGATTACATTTACAGATAAAATAACATTGAACTAGATCTTAAACAATTAGTCGATTAGTCAATCAACAAAACATTTAAACACAGTTTTTGACAATCAATTAATTGTTTTTCACTATTTCCTGACATTTTTATAGACCAAGCTGTTGATCGATTTTATTGAGAAAATAATCGAAAAGGAAAATGATTGTTAGTTGGAGCCCAAATTTGAACACGATTTGAACCTTGGGAATTTGGACTCATGATGACCTCAGTCTAGACCCTGGCTTTGGCCTGGATTTTGTGAAAGAATTGTTGAGTTTAAGAAAGGATGAGCCACTATAGTCCAGACAGCAGCTTTTGCACAACAAAAAAATTGTATTAATTAATAAATAAAAAAAAATTAATTGTATTAATTTCTCATTTTATATATTTTGATGCAGAACAAACACTATGGAGGCTCCAACTAGTTGTCAAAGACACAGTTGGTGTCTGTCCATGCAGCACACCTGGGTTAGGCGGATGCAGACAATATAATTATTTAATCAGATACAGGAGCATAGATTCTGTTCAGTACCTCCTTTTTGTTAAAGCGAATAAGATCACAGATTCTCTAAATTTCTCTATGATTTATTTTGAATTCTACTTTGACCCAGGTCGGCTCATGACTATTTACTCCATCACTTCTACTCATGCCGGCTGCACCAGTGAAACAGTTTCAATAGCTGTAACTAGCGGTCCTATCAGCCTCCTAGTTTCCGTGTGTGTGTAATGTGTGTTGAAGGTTCTGTCATCTAGAGTTTGTACAGTAACTCACATTCACTTCCTCAAGCCCTGTTATTGAGTTTAATGCTAATATTACCAGACTGGAGGGCTTCAGCGCTTCACTTACTACCTTGGCTTCTGTGGCTTTATGTCACCAAGCCTCACAGATGTGGAAAGGCATTTGAACCCCATTAACCACCACTACGTTTTCACTGTAAAACTGGAACACAGTAGACCTACGTGAGGCATGCTGCCTTCCACAGATGTTGGAAAGTCTGAAATTCAAAAAAGAATACAGCCCCTCAATATAGAATTTGGAGTTGCAGCTGAAAAAGTAAAATGGTCAATGAAAAATGGAAACATGTAAATGCAAAGGGGAGTAGGAGAAACAAACAAGACTACATCACTTTTAATAATTAATGTATCAATGTAATTATGATATCAGATGCTGTGTTCCTTTATATTTATAGCCTGATTATCCTTATCAAAAGTGGGGTTTTATTTTATTCTGGGTATTTTTGTTACCTAATTTGTCATGTTTAAGCGTCTTGTGTGGCCTATGAATAAAAATGTATTATTATTTTCTTAAAAAGAAAAAATAATGTTTTCTTCAATTTTCTTTCTGTGTAAAATTATCCTGTTACCTGTCATGGAAGAAGAACAACTCATGAATTAAGCAAAAAACGATTAGAGTTCTGTTAATGATCTGAATCTATTTTTGCTAATATAACTTTCTTGAGAGTTTAGCCGTTTGCCTCAGTTGACGCATGAGGAGTCAATGTTACATTATCCAAACTTCTGGATTATGGTCTGCTGTAACTCATCAGCTGTGAATTTCAGACTTCAAACTTCTGTAGAAACTCAGCCTACGTTTGGCCTTTTCACCGCATGCTGCTCACATTTTCTCATCCTGCATAAAGCCAGGTCTCAGTCATAAATACACATGGACCGAATATGTTGTCAGAATTACTGTGAACTTCACTTTTACTGACATCAATGAATTTGCTGCCCATGTTGACAAACTTTACAATTTGTGATGACAAGTGGGAGACATAATCAATAAAAAAAAAAAAAAAAAATAGAAATGACAGTGATTTAGGCCTGAACATTTTACTGTCAATGTGGCACGACTTGAATGCAGGTTTTTTTTTTTCGTACCTCTTTGTGAGCTATAAAACCCTGCAACACAAAAGTATCGTAAAACAATATTTTTCTCCCATGTTTTGCACATTTTCTCTGCAGTAAATATTCAGTTTAAGTTATTTTTTTTCCCCAACATTTTCCACATTAATACCATGGTGTGTTTCTGTCTTTCTTTATCCCCTCTTGTCTTTTCCAGTAAGTCTGGAGGGAACTCTTCTTCAAGTGTAGAGGATGAGGTTTCTGCCTCTATCCGGCCGCTCATATCCTCGGCAGGTGAGGGCATCGGTCAGGGGGAGAGGGCTGTTAATAGCCAGCCGCCAGCTTAGAGCCAACCACAACAACATAGAGAGAATAAGAATCTAAACCCTTCCCATGTCCCTGCATGGAGAATAAGTTTCACTGCGTAGAGGTGGTACATTTTTCCCATGATCCTCCTCTTCCTCCAGTTGAGGACTGCAGGCGTTCTGAGACTGGGGCTAACCACAGTGTGAACCAACGACAAGACTATGAACCCCCCCTGAACTGCACTCATGTGACTTTGTGAATATAACCTTAGGACAATAGAAATACTTTGTATATGTTTATCATGCCAGTTATCCTTGTTAGGTTTCATTTTCTAATAATTCTGATAAAAAGTTGCTTATGTGACGCATGCTTGAACGTTTCTGAGATATTATGGTGACGCCCCCTCTAGCAGCAGCTACTGACGACAGTCTTCTCTCCCCTCCTACAGGAAAGCAGAAACAGAAAGTGGTAAGTTGGTGACGGTAAAACCCACTCATTACCATCCACTAGACTAGTTACCGCCATCATGAAATGACAGGAACCAGTAGCACTGGCAGGAAGTCACAACCTCATATCACATCACATAATACTTCAGCCCTACTGAAGTATTCAGTGCCAAGTCATCATTTCTGTGATGCCAAAGTATTTCAGTGCCAAGTGTTATAACGGCAACTTCCTTTCCAAATGATACTTTTGATAAAGTTTTGGGGAAAGCAGTAGGTGTTTTACAATTAGTTCCATACATTCAACATATTAGATGGTGTTTTTTTTTTTTTTTTTTTTCAGCCCAAGTGTAGAAGATACCAGACCTATGTAACATTTAAAGGAGTATTTCGACATTGTGGGAAACGCACTTATTCACTTTCTTGCCAAGAGTGTGAAGATAAATGCCAGTCTCATATGTACGCTAAGTTACAGCCAGCACCTTGTTAGCTTAGCTTAGCATAAAGAATGGAAATGGTGGGGGGGGGGTCTAGCCTGGCTCTGTTCAAATGTTAAATCCAGTCAAGCTAACAGACTGTTGGCTGGTTAGCTTCATATTTACTGCACAGACAGCAGGGGTATGAATATTGTCATCTAACTGCAAAAAAGTGCACAAGTATTTCACAAAATGTCAAACTATTCCTATCAAAGGAAACCGTAATAAATACAAACAATACTGATAGTTTTAAGGACACCGGTGTGCTGGGCAGAACAAGCGACATGTTTTCTATTCTTTGAGCCTCGCCAGCAGTAAAAATGTGTCCTGAGGATGCTGCTAATAGAAAGGCCATGGAGTTATTAAAATCAAAATGGATTATTTCCCCTTAGAATAATTAAATGTCAAGGAAGATACCTTCAGCCACTTTGGAAGCAAAGAAAGCAGCTGAATACCTAATAGTGAAATGTAACCACTACTAAATACTTAATGTTGAACCTGAAATACCAATCAATGTACAGCATAAAGAATATTGTGTTAATTGGTGAGGCTGTATTTTACAAAATCTGGTACTGGATAGAGTATCCATAGTATCCATCCATCCATGTAGTAAATGATACACAATGTATTAGTCTGTCAAAATGTAATAACATCTTCCTTTACATTTATTAAAATATAACAAAATCAAGTCTGTCATTTATAAATAATAGGCCTATAATTATATGCTACATTATCAGGAAATGTGTTACAATCTCAGTCAAAAGAAATCTGACATTTTACAGGAATAATATATACATTTTTGCCATTTTGTTTTTATTACATTTTGACAGGTTACATTATCATTTGCTACATTTGTAATTCAAGGTCAGCTGACTCGGCAGTCCATTACAACTGTCTGCTGTGAATATTTTTGTAGTTTTATGTTTAAAGTTATTTTGGTCCATTGTCTTGTTTGTGATGAATCTAAGGCTGCTGAATAAAATGTGTTTGTGTTAATAGACGGAGCACATCCCCCCGTATGACGTGGTTCCCTCCATGAGGCCTGTGGTGCTGGTGGGACCCTCGCTCAAGGGTTATGAGGTGAGCTGCCAATCCTTATGGCTGGACAGAAAATCACAAATATCCTTATACTTTTGTCACTGATTTAAGGGCCTTTGCAGTGCAAAAAGGACAAGATTACTGAAAGGAGATGAGTCGTGTACGTCTTTCCCTGAGTCCCCCAAAATAGCTCGCTGTTGGCGCAGTTAATTGTGACTGTGTCAGCGCCCACGTAACATCCAGATTGCAGCGAGACTAAGAGGTCAGATGAAAATATGTTGTGTAATTGGCAGCTTTTTGGCTTTTAACGGCTTTAACCGTTTAATTGCATCCACTACTGTTTGTAAATGTGTTCTGTACAAGGGATGCACAAAAGGAACAATATCTAGTACTATAATTGTCTTGGTGTACACAGATGATGAGGGGAATACTAGAGAGCTATTAATACTCGTTGGAGGAGGTTTAGATAAACTGATGCAGACAGGTTAGATTTTGAATTTTTAAACTTGGAAGACAAAGATGTGGTCTGTGGAAGAGGGGCTTCAACTCTATCAATGTCGTAAAGTCGTGGGCTATTAAAACCAAGACATGAGCTAAACGCTAAAATGCTACGTAGAGCTGAGTGGAACTGGAGATTTGTTTGATAATTCTGTGCTGGTTCACATGCGACACCTTTTACATGGCCACAGATGATCCGTTGTTTGTTTTTGTGTTTTTAAAACATCTCTTTCATGACTTTTATAAGGAAGAAGACAATAAGAAGAATAACCTCGACAAGAAACAAACTGAACAATTGCAATTAATGCCAACATAAAAAAACAAGAGATGAAATTAAAACGGTTCTATTATGCTCCACGAAATGCTAAAAAACATTAAAAAAAATTCAAGTTTGTTTTTTGTGAAATATGTTATCTTAAGAGCTTAATAAAGTAATTCCTTTCAGCCACTGGGAGAGTCCAGAGTGTTTGTTTCTTCCATGAGCTGGCAATGCACCGTTTAGCCTCCAAAAACAAACATTGTTTGAAATGACAAAATCCGAATCAAACAAAAATGCGATTATAAAACCATGACTAACATTCCTAATACAGTCATTTTAATCCTAAAACAAACCCAGTAACCACAGAAATAACAGACTAATTCAAAAAACAATAGCTACTTTTTTTACGGTCTTTGCCAAACCCTCCTCTTTCGTTTCTATGCAGGTTACAGACATGATGCAGAAAGCACTGTTTGACTTCCTCAAGCACAGATTTGATGGAAGGTAAGACAAATGTAACAGTTGATATTGCCCTGTAATGATTGTGTGTGCAAACATATTGGTCATCTTAGTAAATCTGATTTAAAAAATGTTTTAAATGGTTCTTCTTTCTCACCATTTTACAGGATATCCATCACACGAGTCACGGCTGATATATCATTAGCCAAGAGGTCTGTTCTCAACAACCCCAGTAAGAGGGCCATCATTGAACGATCCAACACTCGCTCCAGCTTAGGTAAGAACTGTGTTCCACTGCTCGGGTTTACTTTCAGTTTAGTCTGTAATTTGTTACATTATAGGCACACGTCTAGAAACTTTTAAATGTTTACTAGAGCTCATTCAACCACATTTGCCTCATAGAAACAAAAGAAAACAGTCAAGTATAGTCTTCAACAGTGAAGTCGAAATAACTTCTAGAAAGCTTTGTGTCTAAAGTTGTATCATGTACTTGAATTGTATCTTGTCTCATCAGCTGAGGTGCAAAGTGAGATTGAGAGGATCTTTGAGTTGGCCCGCTCCCTGCAGCTGGTGGTGCTGGACGCTGACACCATCAACCACCCGGCACAGCTCCTCAAGACCTCCCTGGCCCCCATAATTGTTCATGTTAAAGTCTCCTCGCCAAAGGTACTGAGGGTTGGGAGCACATAGCCAAACTCTCTGTGACACATTTATTAGCAGGTTTACCTGAAATGGATTATTGATGGCAAATACTAAAGGAACCGCTGGTTTAATTTTTATTTTTTATCTGGTAACAAACCCTTTTAATTTAGTGGGTAATCATAATGTTAAGCCTGGACAAAACAAAATTTAGCATTAGAAAATGAAGCATGTGATATAATCTCCACAGCTACTGTCCCACAGGGTCATTCAGTTGGTGGAGACAAACAAGAAGAACACCTAGACGTGTTAAAGGTAACGGTCTCTATGTTGGGATGTTATTTACCCCCCACCGGTGTAGCAGCTTAGCACAAGCACAATGTTCTGTATGAAATACTGTAAAGCCACTGCAAGGCTTTTTAATTTAGTCAGGAGAGCTTCAAATCTGCACCAAGTCTTCTACACCGTTGCACATTTGCATGGAAGCGTACGTCTGCTGCTCCCAAATACTATCACAGTTCAGTCTTCAAAGTTTGATTGACACGGTGCACTCGTTTAAATGCAGTCACATCCTGGTCAGGTGACTTTCCCACCACACCTCTCCTAGCATGCAAAATGCTCGTTTTGCTACACTGTCTACAGACAAAACAGGAAGCAGTAATAAAAAAACACCTGTAAAACCTGGAGACAGGATTTTAAAAAACATTTCCCATAATTTGGGCCATTAATTTTGACTTAAAAGTAGTCAAATTTAATATTTTGACTTGAAACAAAAATGTGATTTGTGTTGACAAAAAACACTTTTTTTTTTTTTTAACGTGCAAACTTTTACAAAATAGATACAACTGAAACTTTTTTTTATGCCTCCGCTCTGGCGATAGCATTATGCATTATGTTTTCTGGTTGTCTGTCATTGTTGTGAACGCGATATTTCAGGAACACCTTGATGGAATTTCTTCAAATTTGGCCCAAACGTCCACTTGGACTTAACAATGAACTGATTAGATTTTTGGTGGTCAAAAGTCAAGGTCACTGTGACCCCACAAAACATGTTTTTGGCCATAACTCAATAATTCATGTGCTAATTATGTACATTTCACATAAATGTCTAATAGGATAAAACGATGAAGTGATGACGTTATGGACACACACGGATGTACACTGCAACTTGACTGGTTGGCGGAGGTATATAACCACAAGGCTGTTATTCTATTCAGCCAGGTGGACATTCACCAGTAACTGAAACATTAACATGCATCATTTGTGAACACACACATAAATTAAGTCAGGCTATTTAAACAAAATGCAATAAGTTGGGGAGTAAATGAATGGGTGCATAAATCAATCAGGTCACTTTATTTCAGACCTATGAAAGATAAAGAAAGACTGGATAATAAACCCAAAAGGTTTCTTATTTCTGCATCTATATTTGTGCTGACAAACTAGCACCATCAAATCTCTGACCTCACAATGACATCCTCAGTTGTTTTATGTGTCACTTTGAAAAATGTCTCTCCTTGCTCATTATGAACTAGAATCCCGAGTACTGGGTGACCTGAAATGAGTGCACCCAGAGCTGCGATACGTTTGGTTCAGTGTAACTGGAGCAGCATGTACTTTCCTACCCGGTCATCCAGGTTCTGCAGAGGCTAGTCAAGTCCAGAGGAAAGTCCCAGAGCAAACACCTGAATGTCCAGCTTGTGGCAGCTGACAAATTGGCCCAGTGTCCTCCAGTAAGTGGCCATTCGTATCTACCTCCTACTTTTACTGTTTTTTAAATTTTTTTTATGTTAAATCAATTTAACCCCTCTCTACAAAATCTACTCCAGCCAATGATTGTAAAACATAATTGTGCGTTCACATTGTTACAACCAATCATGGCAGGTATCTGGTCATTCAGTCCAACTAATGAGCCTAAATTTTGTATTTTATTTGAGTTTCACTGTATCCACAATGCTAATGTTATATAATGATAACAGTCTTTACACAGTAACACAACAGGACCTCGCATACAATGTCAGTGTGAAGGTCATTTGCGTTTCATCAGTAGCTTCATACCTGCCTTCCTCCCTCTGACCATCTGCTGCTCACAGGAAATGTTTGACATCATCCTGGACGAGAACCAGCTGGAGGACGCCTGTGAGCATCTCGCTGAATACCTCGAGGCCTACTGGAAAGCAACCCATACCTCGATGGCGACGCCCCTAAACCCCCTGCTGGGACGCAACCTGGGCCCCACCACCCTCACCCCCTACCCCACCAGCATCTCTGGACTGCAGGTATACATCCACCAGTCCCAGGCTCCCTTATGGGAATGTTTTATTATTTTGCTACTTATCTGTAGAGCTGTCCACACTGTGAGGAGATGATAAAGGTAAGAGATATCCAGCATAACCAATTTTCTTTGCCTGAATCAGTGGAAAAGGATGGTGTTAGGAGACATAAAAAAAAGGATGGTGTTAGACATAAAAAAAAAAAGGATGGTGTTAGGAGACATAAAAAAACCTTTCCTCGTACTATGCATTGAAGTCCAGTCCTTTCTTTCTGTTCCGCCGTGTTGTCTCCAGCCTCACCCGTGTTCTTGGTATGTTCATGTGATTAGCAGAGCCAAAGAATGCGACAGAGCAACCACACAGGAGACCACTCTACCCCGAACGAACGGCGCAACCTGATGACGTCAGACGAAAATTACCACAACGAGCGGGCGCACAAGGGACGCAACCGCATGTCGTCTGGCTCACAGCATAGCCGAGAACAGCAGGACCCCTACCAGGACTACCAGGACCCCTATCAGGATGCATACAAGCCACATCGCAATCGCAGTTCTCCGGGCAGCTACAGCCATGACTCCCGGCACCGGCTCTGAGTCATGGCTTCTATCATCACCAGGGTCCAAATGGCCCAGATTCCAAAATAAACGCTGCAACAGAGCCAAGACGGTCCCAAATTGTACGGTTTTGTGTTAATTTGTTTTGTCTACCTGGCTATTTTTTCTCTTTAAAAGTCCAACAGAATCAGGTGTTTGTTTTTAATCAAGCTGCCAGGGCAACCCCCGTCAATCAACAGCGCGAGTAGTCAAGAGCTTCAGGATGCCAACATTTACTAATGCTGTAAAATTAATTCCTTTAATTTGTTACTGGGACCTTTTGGGATTGTACACAAAGCTCAGCAGACATGCAGCGCAGATTGTGCTTGTTGCCTGCAAGCTAATTATGGATAGTGGTCAGATGGTGATGGTGTATGGGCTTCGACGTGCCTGGGACATGGCACCAGGTCGGAGGGAAGTCCACCGCACACAGACTGCTGAAGGCTGCTGACCCGTACCCTGGGCCGTGTATAAATCCTCTCACCATTTAGCTTATTGCATGCTGATAGATGATCAACCTCCGCTTCCACTTCATTGATATTTTGTACCTAGCATTCTGGATTCTCTTATTATGAGGTGTAGATACGGAGGTCCAATTTTCTAAATCACCTGATTGTGTGGACAGGTGTGAGGTGGTGGGTTTGTGTGGGGGTGTGCAGATGATATCTGGCTGCTAGTTTTGAAAACTGGTGCTTCACATTCCCAAACTATTTTGCTATTTGAAAGTCACTTTGAGCAAGGCCAGCTTTTCTGTAGCATAGCTTTAGGATTTCATTTGGGTGAAGACCCTCACCGTCACAAGCGGAGCAGATTCTGATGGTGCTGGGATCAGATCTCAGTTACACTGTAGGAGAAGGCAAATCTGCTTCTGTGGTTAACAGCTATCACTTAGAGAGCTAGAGAAGGCAATAGCTGTGACAGTCTGTCAGATAGTAAAGTAAAACACAAAAGCAAAATACTACTTGAGATGCCGTGTGACGTTGAAATGTGGACCAGCATAAAAAAACAATTCTGTTTTGAGATGTTCTGATATTTTTGGCCATGCCAGCGTGAAGAACAGTTTTTTTTTGTTTTGTTTGATAGACCTAAAAGAGCATCTGCTGCCGAAACTACAGGTTGATTTGCATTTATTAGCATTGAAATCAAAGTCGTACAGCGTTAAAACAAAAGGTTCTGATGCTGGTTAAGTCCCGCGATTGGTTACCAGCCATCGAGGTTCCTTCCTGTGGTTTTTAGAGGATTGAAGCATTAAAATGTGACATGGCAGGATCGGTTGCATCATGCTCATTCTCTGTGTCGCTGGCATGTTGTCCTGACTGCAGAGCATGTTCCCTCCAAACGTAAAATAGAACCTTACTGTAAGCAAGTTGATGTTTGTAGAAGTATAGGGCACATTTCTCCTAAAATAAAATAAAAAAAAGATAAGAAAAAGATGGCCCAAGTTACAGATAAATGATATCTCTGGATGCCTGTAGCTCTATAAACTGAAACAGTTCAACAGAAAACTTTAAGTACTGGTTTATGTCATTCTGAGAGTTTTAAAGTGGATTGCATGACTCAAAGGTGGAGGCGCCCTAATGACAAAAGTTTCTACTAATTCAGAATTATGTTAGCAGGTAGAAGGTGAGCTGAACTGTCTGACAGCCCTCACAAAAAGGTTAATTAAAGATAACGTGGAGAAGAGTTTACCGTACCCACACGGTACTTTGTATGGAAGCAGAGAGCTGCTGTGGTTGCTGATAATGTTTTAAGGCTTGTTATCATTATCACAATATACTGTACATATCTTATTCCTTTAAGATATCTAATTGTGATTACGACTTAATTATCTCATCTACAGATCACAAACAGTTCTAGTTAGCCAATTGTTAAGCCTGAAAACGGGTTAAATAGAACATTTAATAAAAAGAAAAGTTTTTGTCTCATCACAGGACAGAGGACTTCCGTACTTCATAGTCTTTCCACAAAGTCTCTCCTCCTCCCACCTTGAGAGAAAGGCATCAGGAGCGAGTAAGCAACTTATTTACCTATAGTTATCTTGAAATAATGAGATAGTTAAGTTGTGATCTTAGCAGGACAAAAATATAGAAAATACAGAATTCACAACAACATAATTTCTGAACAGTTTGTCAGGTGGAGATGTAATACAGTAATGTTGCTTTTTGGATGCCTGTGGTTTTCGTAGATTTTTAAAAGCAAGAAGAACTGAGTGAAGTGTGTCCTGATTCATGTGTTCTCCTGGCAGTGTGTCTTTGTTCGATGAGAAGGACAACGTACTGAATAAGGATGAACACGCTTATCCTCACTCATGAAAGCCCGTTAATCTGCTTTCACTAGATATTTTCTAATGGGACAAAATGTTACAATCCTCAAAAAAATGTAATTTTCTTTACTCCGATGGACAACCAAACCTGACATAAATGAATGAGAAAAGACTTCAAATCAATGAATTTATTTGACACTTTTTTTCATTCCGTCAATGTATTTACCAGTAAGCCAAGTGTGTTCCTTCCTATTCTGGCGCACCAAAAACACACTGCCAAGGAATATATATATATATATTTTTTCCTGATTTGCTCTCTGATATCAGAATTGTACAGTAAAACAGACCATATTTGACGGAAGAGTTTTCTTTGGCATGTTTAGACAAAATGTTAAAGCTGCTCTTTAACATGAGCCTCCTTCTCTTCTGACAGACATGTTGTACAGTAGCGACCGCTGCAGCACCAGATTAGCTTGGTGCCTTACAGTCAATGAACCTCTAACACAATGAATACTGGCTCAATGGAGGATCTATTCCCTTAAATATAAGGAGCTATAAGGATTTTTGTCTTGAGATCTATACAGAGTGTTATCTAAATTGTTTAACTAGGGCTGCTAGCAGGACTTTAGACTTTTGATAATATGTCCTTCAGTTTAAGGAAACTGATGAGGAACTTCTTGAAGGTGCACCATCTTTTACTGTCACGCTGTGTAACAAATTCTGTACGTGAAATCTTTAAAGTAAATTCTGTCCTATATGAGATATTTGATTGTCCCCAAACATTTTACAGCCTGACACAGTTTCAAGGAACCTCATTTGCGAGGCCTAATTAGAGCAACTTTCAAAGGAGAGCATGGCCGAACCCCACACTCCTCCTCCTTTTTATACCCCGACAACCTAAAGCTGGACCTGACGTTAAACACTGAGCAAATGTTTTCCCGTGGTGCAAAGCAGCTCTTAATGTATTGATTTTAAATGCAAAATGAGGTGTGAGGTATTTTCTCTTAATAGATCACTTTGTATAGATCTGGATGAAAAGGGTAGAACTTGTATAGCACAAAAGAATAAGTGAAAAACAAAGGTGTTTTTGAGCAACTGTTCCCACAATGTGAATCTGGTATAAGGGCGACGATTATTTATATATAATCAGTTGATTTATTTGCCCACATTCCCCGTGAATCTCTTTGTTGTACACTGTTTGTTAATAGACTGAAACATCAAGACTGCAAATGAAAAAGAAAGTTTTTAAGTGCGTAATGTGACTGTTTACGAGCACGCTTATGTCTCATTCTGCCCCATAGCATAAATTCCATTGGTTGATTGAACAGGGAGCCATTTTCCATTCAAGTCAAACCAACCAATGTTGCTGGGCTGCTTGAGACAATCAGAAGGGATTTCCAGACCAGCGTCCCACCATCCCTGTCTTTGTTAATGCCCTTAAATTATGAGAGATGTTTGCCCTTTTGAGTCGTGGAATTAGATCGGAACAAAAATAACGCCACGCTCACTCAGACAAAAAAAAAAATGTCCGTCCTGGCTTTATTTCACTTTTGTTCCACCTATACCTACGGCCAAACCTGTCTCAAAAAGGAAATGCATTACTAATTTTATTTTTCAAGGATTGAATCTCAAAGTGACCACAAAATAGAGAACTTATAGGGAGAATTTTTATTTGGTAAACTGTAAAACAAAAGAGGGGAAAAAAACAAAAGAAGCAAAAGAACAAATATTTATTCCAGTAGAAAAGTAATAGATGAATATTTGCTGGCGATTATTTTTATAACAAATAAATGTACATAATGTCTTTGAGAGATGCTATTTGCTGTATACATGTGCTGAAATGAGATGACGACGACCCATGTGGGACACTTGGAACAACAGCAAGGTCCAGTATACAAAGTTTCAGTAATGTGCAATACAAAACGGCATGCTGTTTTAAAATGAGGAACTTCATGTACTGTACTATGCAACCGCAAACTGTGTACATCGCTTCATGCTGTGGCTTCTCCAACCACCCTTTTCCAAGCAGCTTCATCTGGACTTCGAAGGGATCTTTGTGTTTTATCTTTTTTTTCTTTTCTTTTTTTTTTTTTTTTTTTCTTTCTGTGGAAGATGAAAACCTAAGCGGCTAATGCGGTATTGCATGCATAATATACCATTCTAATTTATAAAAAGGAATTAAAGAAAAATACATGAAATTGGAGGTGATTGTGTTTAAGGCAAAGCTACAAGTGACTTAAAACATTTCTTTTTCAAAATAAAAGAGTCGTTCTAAAGTTGTCAACAGTATTTTTTCTTTTCTTTTTTCACTGTAATGAACGTTGTAGTGTTGTGTATTTTGTGGATGCTTTTATTCTCTCGTCATTAACAAGGAAATAGATATTTGGGGACTTGGGGGCACGACGACTATATAATCAGTGTATTTTAGCCAATTACCAAACTAAACTGGACCTTTTGTGAAGCTTAATATCTGTTTTAAATGCATTTATTTTTCTTTCTATAGTCCAATCGGTATTTAGATAATATAATGCCATGATTCTACACACTGCGACACAGTATGTGGCGATATGCACTTTTAAAGTTGGTTCGCGGTCCGCCAATAAAAACGTAGAAGAAGTTATGTTGGTCAATTTCTTTACATTTTTTGCAAATTGGCACGATTAAAAGTATCGGCTGTTCCTGTTTGACATGTACCTATGAAAGTACAGTCCACTATCACTGGATTACTTTAATGCTGAGGAAAATTCAGAAGTTGCCGCGACAGCTGACAAGTTGAGCAGATACTTTGTGCTGATCCCAACTGTTTCATACAGACGTGTGGATAGGTGTGTGTGTGTGTGTGTGTGTGTGTATATACACCTTCAGTCAAAGCTCTACCAAACACAGGTCAACCTTTAATCTCTACACACACCTCAAGGATTTGAACTCGACCTACTTGACCTGTTTGGTAGAGCTTGGACTCTTCACTTTGGGTGTTAAGTGTCTAGATTCGCTGCGTCTGGTAGGGATTGGAACTACGACCTGATTTTAGGAGGTCCAACTCCCAAAATGAAGAAGTTAAATATGAAAAAAAATTATAATCTGAGAGTGGGAGAAACTGGTGGCGTCGTAAAGTTCCTGATGAAGGTGTCAGACCTGAGTCGAATCTTCATCCTGCTCATCTGGATGATGCTGCTGCTGCTGCAGAGAACAGCAAGCACCCAGCTTGTTTGTGTGATAACTGATGATTTGTGGTACTCTGGTGTCAGTGTAACGTAACATGCATTTACTTAAGTACATTTGTAGGTATGTGTAGGGCCTACTTTACTTAAGAATTTCCATTTTATGCTACTGTATATGTTTACTCTCCTTCAGAGGGAAGCACATGTTGTATTTGGTTAGGTTGACTTAAAAAGACGCTCTGAATACTTTTAAATGATAGGCTTTTGATGATGAGACCTTAGTGTGGAAGAAACAATGGAAGAACCTCAGTGACCCTCTTCTTCCTCTGCTGGTCCTTTCGCTCAGGCTCATCTTTGCTCGCGTCGGTGAAGTGACCTGATGACGCATCCGCGACGGCTGACAACGACTTGAGCGGATACTTCGCGCTGATCCGGCAGTTTATAGCTGCTTCATACAGACGTCTGGAGGACGAGATATAACAAGGAGACGTGTTAAACAGAAAGGACAGGAGTTTCTGGGGAGTTACGAGGTCAGTCAGGGGCTGAACGGCCACACACACACACACACACACACACACTCACTCGCTGCGTCGGTCTCGAGCTAGCTTACAGCTAACGGTTGTTCAGTTGGTAAACAAACGACCCAGCGGTTAAAGTCACCAGAATGATGCGAGGCGAAAAGTAAAGAGTATTGTGAGAAGAAACTTGGCGTTTTACATTGTGTTTGTTTTTACTTTTCCTCCTGTTATTGTCGGAGGCAATTAACGCCACCTGCGGATGAGCACTTGGCGAAAGCGACAATCGTGCAGGCTGTCGAACAACATCAGGAGGAAAACACCTGATCATAAACACAACACTCACAATTACTGTAACATTTAGAGTTTAAGAAATCAAAGAAAAGAACAAAGTGACTTGCAGTTAAACAGCTAATGTGATCATGTGCTGTACCTACTTCATACATGATGCTGTTGATATATTTCAACTTGCTCCAACGTGGTTTGTCAGGCGAACTTCGTCTTCGTGTGTCACATGTTCAGCAGCACTTTTATTAGTTATGGCGCAGATTTAATTTGCAGCAAATGATGCGCACATCTGTCCTCACATTACCAACTGCTTACATATTAACTGTATATTGTAGGAGCTGCTCGTTGAGCAGAATGATCTCATTTAACGAGGTGGAAACATGCTAGTAATTTAATATCAGTTTACTCAGCGATATACATATTTGTGGATATATTGATGGACCGTATGACACAACAAGATGCCCTGTTGTTAGACACAAATTATAGGTGAAGGTACCCACGCTGTGCCAGCTGTGCGTAAATGACGCATATTGGAGAGGTCTGAGTGTGCGTAAATGCGTAAACCACAAAGAATCAGACCAAAGTCACATCCACTCCTCTCCAATATGATCTTCTACCACTGGTGACACAACATATTTGCTGACTGATTATTGATAAATGAATGGCTGATTGTTTTCTGTACAGACTGAAACAAATGTCCTCTATAGAGGACAATAAAGAATGAATCTGGATTATTCCACCACTGTATTTGGCAGAAACACAATTCATAGGCAACAACTATTGTCAGAATATCAGTTATTTAAAAAACATCTTTTGTTTTTAATGTGATACAAATGGCCAAAGTCTGACTATTATTCCTATAAATGTAGACATAAACCGGATCCCAATGTCATTTAGTGTTGACTAAAGACTTTCATTGGATTAAAATGAATTAACCACAAAATAAAAGGAAATGAAAGATAATTTATCAGTGCAAATATCCACTTGATGACATATTATATTTAATATTTATTTTGTGTTTGGGTGTATAGACGGCTGCAGCTGGACCGGTGTTTTCACGTCTTCAGGTTCGTCTTTTATTCATGAACATTATGCAATTCTCCACTTTCCAGCTATACTATAAATGGTATAAAAGTATATTGTTGTTGTATGATTTTTACTCAGGTGATTTTATTTGTCACTCACTTGTAGATATGCGGCCTCAATGGATGACGTCTGTGAAGAAGAGGAGCGTTTCAGACTGAAGGAACATTTCTCTGTGCTGAAGCTGTGAGGTAGGATATGTTTCTCATTAGCTGCAAGGTTTAATATTGAATTCATACAAAATATTTTTTATTCAGTGTTTTCTTTAGCGTCGTTATGAACGTCTTGAAAATTCATGAAGTTTTAGGTTATGGTCTGAAACAGACATTCAGACATCAGTGTGATTTCCACTGATATCATCGTCTCTGATGTCCAGAACTTCAGGAAAAAGACACAAGGTGTCGGGGGAGGAGCGAGGACATCAAGGTGAGGAGAGGTGGACCTGAAGAACACTGTACACAGCTGGAGACTGATTTATTTTATTTGAATGACTGTGTGAGTGTGTGTAATGTGTTTTTTTGCGTCTCCGTCCTCCAGAGCAGCCGGAGAACCACAGGGAGGCTCACCAGGAGCAGCTCAGCCTCCGGGATGAAAAAATCATAACAATTATCATAAAAATGTCATTGCAGCTTCATAAAATATATATATATATATATATAGTATGCCATTCAAAAAGTCTTAGAAAATGTGACATTATAACAATATATTCTCTTCTTTTCTCCCAGATGGCCACGCCCATGGCCACAGAAATAACAATAAAATCTAAACAAACCTAAAATACAGTTGTTTCTGTTTCATAACCCCCACGTTTATCTCTGGGAAACCCCGGGGAGGAGCGGCCCTCTCTCACTCCCACGTCGGGCATTGGACTTCATAACGTCACTGCACCTCATGATGTTCAACAGGTCTGTTCGTTCCTCTGGACACTGACGTCCTCACAACCTCCCAACGGTGAAGAGTCGAACTCTGGTCTGACGCCTTCTCTATTGGGAACTCTACAACCATGCCACCAGAATCTCACATGCTCAGAATTATTTTTTTTCATATTTAACTTCTTCATTTTGATAGTTGGACCTCTTAAAGTCAGCACAACTTATAAGAAACAACAGAGGAAACCTATCTCACCCCTCACAACCTCCAGACTTCTGACCAGCGTGCTATCACCATGAGCTGTCTGAGCTGACACACTTGACCTCTGATCGATAGCACTTTTATCAGGTCGTAGTTCCAATCCCTACCAGACAGAGGCCAAGTGTGTCAGCTCAGACAGCTCATGGTGATAGCACGCTGGTCAGAAGTCTGGAGGTTGTGAGTTCAAATTGTTGTGGTGTGTGTGGAGGTTCAAGGTGTGAGATAAGTGTCCTGTGTTGTTTCTTATAAGTTGTGCTGACTTTAAGAGGTCCAACTGAGAGTTGAATCAGTGTCCGGTGCCCGACATGGGAGTGAGAGGGCCGCTCCTCCCCAGGGTTTCCCAGAGATAAACATGGGGGTTATGAAACAGAAACAACTGTATTTTAGGTTTGTTTAGATTTTATTTTTATTTTTGTGGCCATGGGCGTGGCCATCTGGGAGAAAAGAAGAGAATATATTATGTCACATTTTATAAGACTTTTTGAATGGCATATATATATATATATACACATTATGAAGCTGCAATGACATTTTTATAATTGTTATGGCATTTTGTATGGCAAGTCGTTGTCAGCCGTCGCGGATGCGTCATCAGGTCACTTCACCGACGCGAGCAAAGATGAGCCTGAGCGAAAGGACCAGCAGAGGAAGAAGAGGGTCACTGAGGTTCTTCCATTGTTGGGTTTCTTCCACACTAAGGTCTCATCATCAAAAGCCTATCATTTAAAAGTATTCAGAGCGTCTTTTTAAGTCAACCTAACCAAATACAACATGTGCTTCCCTCTGAAGGAGAGTAAACATATACAGTAGCATAAAATGGAAATTCTTAAGTAAAGTAGTAGCCCTACACATACCTACAAATGTACTTAAGTAAATGCATGTTACGTTACACTGACACCAGAGTACCACAAATCATCAGTTATCACACAAACAAGCTGGGTGCTTGCTGTTCTCCGCAGCAGCAGCAGCAGCATCCAGATGAGCAGTTGAGGTGACAGGTGTTGGCTGATTAACTGTCCACACACAGCACAAATAATGAATGTACCCTGCATCAAAACAAATAACTCAAACAAAACATATATACTAATAAACAGACCAAACTCAAAACTTAAATATTAAACCTTCCCTCATCAACCAGCTCACACAAATTAACAAAATACATTTCAGGTAAATCCTTGCTCAAATATTTACACATTTAATAAATGTCTTTCCTCACCACTGACTCAACCAGCCACAACATTCACCTTCTTCCCTTCAAAATGTGCCAGATTCCTTCTGGACCATATTGCATATCTTGGATTACTCAAAATCCAATTAAACATGTTCACACATCATTTTCTTTTCTTCCATCAATTCCACTTCCCAGTTATCTCTTTACATAAAAAAAAACCCAAAATGCATCAGTGTTTCTGGATCTTCCTTACATACATCACATTCTCTTTTCACACTTTTATTGCCCGCTATCGCTTCTTCACTGAATTTATTCACTCTAGTAGAAGAGTATAGAGGATGAAATTCCTTTTGTTCTCCGTACATAAAGTAGATCTGTAGTCTTGCCAGGAATATAAACTGACACAGACCCCATGTGGCAGACTATAATGGACCATGTAGTGAAAACACTTGAAAAAACAAAAAATAACATAACAAGGAAATTAGTAAGGAATATTTATACAGTACTCACAATGCTGGAACACATTCATATGGCCCAGATTAAGACTGATAAACGCAGACGCAAAGTGACACTTTACTGGATACAACGCAACAACTAAGAGATAAAAGTACCCATCAGGATTTTTCCCCCCAGGAATTCTGGGAAATGAAGGCAAAACAACATTGCAACAAGTGGAACGAACTATTTAATACAATTACAAAAGTTGGCACAAAGCTGGTTCACAATTTACAAGGAATATTACAGAATAAATACCATGCTGTATTCTTAAGAATAAGCAGATTTGACTGGCTTTGATCCTAACACTATTCCGGTGTTCAAAGTGAAGCTTAGTCAAGTCTTGCGTATAAAGCAAACAGAAGATGAGGCCCAGAAAGGAGTGGATGTTTGGGAAATTACAATTTGATGCTGGGCCAGCTGTAGTTCTTCCACTGAGTTCATCTCTGTTTAGAAAGAGAAAACAGTCCCTCATCTTTTCTGCTGTCATTTAAATTTGATAAAAACCTGGTTTGGTTTAACATTTGCACAATATATAGAAAACCTATATAAGAAACCAGTACCGCAAACTATTTCCTAAGGCACAGGAAGGCCCGGCTGTCAGACATCTGGCTCATATGTGGAGAGAGTGGCTTGTTCCTCGGGTCCATAACATGTTCCCCTGGGGAAGAGAGAAGGGAAGGTAGTGAGATGAATCACATCAATATGACTGATTTACCTCATATGAGAGAAACAAGCTGAGCTAACATTAGCAGTTAGCTTGCAGCCCCTCCATCCCATGTCCGCCCAAATAATGTCAGAGAAACATACATTTTTAATGCGAAACTGCTTTATTTGGTGTTTTTACTGGTTTTACTCACCGCGTCTGTTAGCTTTAACCAGAAGGAGACCTCTGCAGATAATTTGGCTGCTGATGAAAACCTCCTAAATGTCTGAATTTAAAGTCATCAGTGAAACAAGCTGAGCAAACATTAGCAGCAACTCGCTTCGCAGCATCATCGGAACATGCATATTTTAAAAGTGAAACTGCTATATTCACTGTTTTTAAACTCGTTTATCGTTTGTTTTGGAGAGGAGACATCTGCAGATAATTCAGCTCCTCGTAATAATACATTAAATATTGTGCGTTTAAGAGACCCGCTGACACAGTGAATGACGTGGTAGCTGATTCATATAGTGGAGTATAATGAATGAAATCACTACTACTGCCTGTAATACAGCCGATTACTTTTTTAAAAGCATCCCTGTAGGCACGACTTTTTAAGAAATAATGTCTGGTCTAATGCAGTACCTGTGTGCAGCAGCGTCTCTCCTCTGCTCAGTCCTCCTTCTTGTTGTCTATGAGATCCTGGGTCTGCTGGGCTATCCTCCTCTTCTCAGCCTGCTCCTTCTTCTGTGCCGCCTCGATTTTCTTACTCTGGTAGATCTTCACCCCGGCGAACGCCAAACACAGCAGCAGTGTCTTCAGGGCCAGAATGTACAGGAGGACGGGGACATTGTCCAAAGCCTGACGGTATACAGAGTTTATGTTTTATGAGGGCTTTGCATTTTTCTGCCTCCAGACAAAGCCCATTTCTGAGGAGATAATTGCTGCTCTGATTTCATAATTTAATAATTTATTTTTCTTCCAGACATACCTTTAACACTAAATACAGGACACAAAAGAGTCACTCTTTCTGCTTGCTAAAGTTGACTGTTTGTGACTGGTCAATAGGAAATAAAAGACGGAGGAAAAGAAAGCTCTGGAACATTCAGGGATCCTGGAGATGTCCCCCCTCTCACCCACCAGGGGCTTCAGCTGTCCAAATGGGAGGTGGAAGTAAATTTAGTCACATAGAGGGGAGGCGGTGTGTGAAAGAGGGGACAGCTGCAAACCATGTGCATTCTGGGCTTTTGGTTGTCCAGACTTTATCTATAAAGATTGATCATTTTTAAAACACCCTATGATACCCAAATCACAATGTCCTAATTACTAAAGTACACTCTTTAATTCGGCATACATCCAATTCATACAGTGTCATTTATTTAAGCTTTAACAGTTACAACTGCTTACCTGTCCTCAACGTGTTCATAGGGTTAGTGTATTCATAGCTAAAGTGTCCAGTTTAGCCACAAATTCACTGCTACGCGCACACACACGAAGACAAGTGAAGGAATAGGAAGACGACATTACAGCCATACACACGGTGTAACCGTAACTTTAATGATTATCGAGCTAAGTTTTGTGGCAGTTGAGTGACACAAAACGCAAAACACGCAAACTCACTCAGCTGTAGCAACGTTAGCATTATGCTAGTGACAGTTGAGACACCCTACGCTTTAAAACAAAGGAACCAGTTACAAAACAGCTATTACACTAATACCAAGACATAAATATCTATAAAACAATACACTAGAGTCTATTACCTTCCAATTGATCATGTTGAGTCCGTAGTGTTGACGTTTCCTGTGACAACCGGGGATGTTGAGGTATTAATGCTCCTCGGAGGAAGGCGGGGCTTGTCGTGACGTGACGTCAACTGCTGCGTTCAAGAAACGCCTTGAAAAAACTAAAGGTCACTTTGGATTCCTCGGTATCCGGCAACAGTCCCTCCAGAAGGCCCGCCTCTCAATTCATCCGATTGGACAATAGTTAAAAAAAAAAGAAAAAACGCAGATGACGTCAGGGCGTTTTACCGGCGCGTCAGCTCGTTTCTGCACAAACGCGAGGCTCGTAGAGTGAAGAAACGCGACGCGCTCAGCAACACAAAAGCAGCGAGCAAAACCCTTCACTGTCAAATTAAAATTGAAAAACAATATGTAGTAATCGCAGGTTTGTTGCGGTTCAGCATTCTTGTATCAACATGACCACCCATCGGCATGCGTAGTCACGGTGGCCGAGAGGTTAAGGCGTTGGACTCGAAATCCAATGGGGTTTCCCCGCACAGGTTCGAATCCTGTTCGTGACGACTTTTTTTATTATAAATGCAATATTACTGCTTTGACCGACCAATTGTTTCGTGATGTACGTTTCAAGACCCATATAAAAGGTTTTACAGACACGGATTTAGATTTCCCCTAAGCACAGTGCACTGCAGATAAGATGGATACATTATGGATATGGTTTATTCACTGCGTGAATGGGATATATGTAGATTAATTACATAATTTCCTAAAATATAGTGGGTTAAATCTAATCACCATGTGTCATATGGGGCAAGGCTACCCCTTTTACTTGAACCATGTGGGGACAAGTCTTAATATTGTAATATTTTATTGTTGTTGCTCAAAATTAGTTTGGTCTATACATCTTTCACAATGTCTGGCAAATAAATGTACATACAGGAAGTGGACTCAACAAATAAAGAAAAAGGACATACTGCAATTATTTATGTAAAAAATGTTTTAATGTAAATCTATGCAAGATTTTGGCCAGATCTGACCCAAACAGGGCACTATAATATACTTTTAGGATCAGCATGTCACTATAAACCAGTTTAATTGAATCTGGCTGCCCCAACCGTGTTCTTACCTCGCTAGTTAAGGCTCTACAGACTGGTCTTGCTTTTATAAGACACTACAGCCGTAGGAATTATCTTTTGGTAACACCCTTACATGTAATATATGCAAACTGGAGTGTAAATACTGCAAAAACAGGAATGATTGGGCACTTGTTTTTGTGTTTAAATTAAATGATGTAACCTTCTTGAACAATCTGGAAGTAAATGTTTAGTACACAATACAAACAGAGGCCTCATATTTTGTTGTTTTGTAATTAGAATAAGATTGTCATTGTGGGACAAAATAAAAACACAGTAGATGCATTCTCTTGCACCAACATACCATGTACACACAGTACGTACCATTTCCATACAAACGGTAAATGAAAGATAAAAAAAAAAAAACACGATAAGTCATGCAGTGTGTCTCCAGTACATATAGTTTATATGATTTCAAAAAGGTGCACATGCTGTCAGCTCAGAAATGCATGTCGAGAGTGAAGAAATAACTTACAGTACAGCTTGTTCTGTGATGTACAGGAGCACACATTGATGTGCAAAGACAGAAGCACACTAATCCTTTTTATTTAGCTTTTTCTTTTTTATTTATTATTTCTGTACCCGTTCACTTACTGTAACCATGTGTCCAAACTTTATCCATTCTATCCTCGCCATTCTTCTGTATATCCATCTTTAAGTCCACTCAATTGTCTCTCCGCCTCCATGTGTTTACCCACAATAACATATCAATCTTATCACATCCTGAACGCTTCATCTACACATATACACTCTTATTGTAAATAAATCCCATGAAAACCTACAATGTATTGTCTGTGTAGCTAAAGCCTGATCTTTTTTCTCTGTGCCATAGAGCTCCATTGTTGTCCAAATACTATTTAAAACACATTAATTAGCCCCATAATTGCATGGGGGACATGTTCCTTCAACACACACACTGTACATGGGCCTGCTGCCACAAACACTCATGTGGATTAATCCGGATGAAAATAATCTTCACTCCCCAATGCAATATTTCCTCATGTTTCAGTAATATTTACTAAAATTACAGTGTGCAACTGTTTTAGTGATTACTGAGCCTTATATTTATATATAACTATATATTTTGGACAAGTTTTGAAAAATGAACATCGTCAGAAAGGACCAATGGCCACAGACGATGCTGACAAGCCAGAAAACAGAGATTGTTTGTCTTTTCATGGAATATGTTGACAATAAGAAAAATATAGAAAAATACCAGCCTTGATCTTCAAGACGAACCTTAATCTTAATCAACCTTAATCTACCTGACAAGCTTTCTCTTTGGCGCTTTGATCCAAGTATAGTTCAGTGGCAAGGATCCAGTCACACCACATCCCTGTGTCCCTGAATCTAACAGCAGAGCTGAGCAGTGGTGTAACACTTCCCTGTGCTTTGTATTTTCCTTTATAATAATAGTGATCATCAAACCTGCATTTGTGTCCTTGCAGAGGAGTTTCCTTTGGACACAACAAACCTCTCGTGTCCTCGAGTTCCAAACCACCATCTCTACCTTCGGCCTGCTGCCGAGGTCGTGTGCAAGCAAGCTTCCATCGGGAGTCAATCTCTTCGTCATTTGCGGATCTAAAATTGATGCAAGCGATGCTTCTTCATCATGCTCGTGTCGGTCTGTTTTGAAATTGTACTTTGGCTGTGATGACATGTCATGGAAAGCCTGGTGTCCCTTCTCTGGCTGGTATTTGCGTTAAATATCGTCCCGCCTGCTCAGTATTGTGGTTTCCTCTCATAAAGTATTTGCAACTAGAGGTAGGGTGTTGCTGTAAATATCTTCTCCTGTTCTTTTTGTGAGCCGTGCCAGGAACAGCAAAAGAAGACAGTCCCTGCAGCGTTACAGCACTTCCTGTCTTCGTGCTCCGGAGGTCTCCCCCCGCGGACGCAGTGGGAGGTTAGGGTGGTGAAGCTTGGTGTCGTAGCGTTTTCTCCCTCGCTCATAAGCGTGAGAGTGGATGTGCTCAGTAGCGCCCCCTGTGGTTCGTCCTGGACATGGTGAGGGGCAGAGAGACGGAGGAGAGAGAGGAGACCTCCCAGTAGAGAGAGCGAGACAGGAAGAGCTGGTAGAGGATCACCATGGAGATGGACTGGCAGAGGATCACACCGATGGTCACCACCTACAGAGGGAAGACGAGGTCGAGAGTCACTGACAGCATGTAGACGGTTTATTATTCTTTTTAAAAAGGTGCTTATTTACACGTCAAGCAGATATGGAGTGACATCATCATTTATTTAGAGATTTGTTTTTATCCAACTGATGAAGGAAAGTCCAATGTTTCCTCCTTTTAGCTCCGTTTTGGTCTCCACCAGGTCTTTTTAGCTGCTAAATGCTCCACTACGTTCACCAGCTCGTCGCTAACTCGCTTTGTATTTATTAATCTTTGTATTCTCTGTGAATCAAGCTGCTGATTTACAGCTCCCAGAAATACTTTGAATTACCCTAAAATCTTTCCAACTGGTTCTATAATGCAAGAATTATTCAGAATTTAACTAGAAAACAACTGGATTGTACTGCACAAACGTGTGAGAGAAATTTGATGGATGTTTAATTTGTTTTAGTTTTTTCTGCTCTAAAAGATTATAACACACGAGGTCACGTCCCCTGTCCTCCCCAACAGATGTAGACCTCCAATATGGTGTTGAAGGTCACATTTCCCTGCCTGAAAACTCCAGCTCAGACGCAGGAAAACCCACTAAAATGGAAGTGGAAAGACTAACAAAGACGGTTTTGATGAGTTTTATATCGTTTCGAGTTTGAAAGAAGTGTGTTTTACAATGACGAGCGAGCTAAAATGACTGTTCCTGTCGATGGAGTCCGGTGGCTTTGAGGAGAGCAAATTAATAGTATGTTTTGTACGTTAATGAATTATAATAATTGTAAATGTTTTCCATCTGCAGAAAAGTCATGTGTCCCGGGGAATGAATGCAGATTGTAAGGGGCTTCATTCCTCAGTCACACATGTCACTTCATGGCTGTGCGTTGCTAAAATGTTTGCGTGTTCATACCTTCTCCCTCTGGTGCGCGTTGAAGATGGCGGACGTGATGAAGAGGACGGGATGACAGAGGAACCACAGGAAGCTTCCCTGCAGGGAACACAAGCATGACCACCTGATAGGAACATATTTGTGCGTCTGTACGTGAGTGTACTGTGTATTGCACCTTGGCGAAGCAGAGGTAGAAGTCTCTCTTCAGGGTGCTCCTCTCGGTGGAGATGATCTGGTAGAGGACAGAGGCCAGCAGCAGCGCCAGGCACACTCTCAGAGCCATGAGGAGGAGACCTGCCAGACTCTGCTGGGTGTGGTAGCTGTGATGTTGCCTCTCTAACTCAGAGTACTGCTCCCACAGCAGCAGCCCTCCCTGAAAATGACACAGTTTCATTCTCAATCGCTCTATTATTATCTCATCCTGATGTATTTATGTCAAAACCACAGGTAGGTGTGACCACCTTCATGACAAATACCACAAATCTAACTTACTTTTCTTCAAATGCCGTCTTTCTTCTGAGGTTTATTCCAGAACTTTTTTTTTTCCCTTCTTTTATCCTGAATCATATCATTGTTCCCACATTTCATTTACACTCAAATTCCATCTTCTGAATGTAGCTTAGCATGTGTGGAGTAACAAAAAGTGATTCAGCTTAATAAATGAATACGTCTGTTTTTTATTAATTTATTTTCTTTAATGAATATAGCTCTTTGTGTGCGGCAAGTGTGAGAGTATACAATGTTGTTTTTAAAAAGGCTAAACGCCAACAAATATGGATTGAAGCAGAATATTTGCTTGGATAAAAACGTTGTGAATTTTGGAAATGATTGCATCTATATTATTTTTTAATAAATGTTGACTTATTGACTTTACAACGCTCTTACAAGTTATTGGAAAAGTTTCACACGAGTCTGAAACAATCCTACGCAGCCGCCACTGGATTCTAATTCTACAAATAGTATAATACTTGATAATATTAGTGTAGCCTCATCTTTATCAGCAACTGTGCAGAAAAAAAAAAGCGCAGCATTCGAATGATGATTTAAAATTTGAATGTGAACGTTATGATCGAAGCTTCAAAGAATTCCATGCGGCCTTAATAATTACGTATCAGCGTAACCCTGCGTACCTGTACAACGACTCCTCCAACAGCGACAGCCGTGGACTTCGGAGACTGTTCCCACTGCAGAGGTCTGGACTGAGGCTTCCTGCCGCGGCTCAGAGTCCAGCCCACACACAGACTCAGTAACATGTACAGCATGGACACCTGGGACGCCATATCCCAGACTGCACATGGAACAGGAAGTGGAAAAGAAGAGGGCACACAACATAAGAAGACAGGTACGTTAACTAAATCAAGCTTGAGAAGCATTAGAAATATAGGACATATTTAGGTGGAACATACACTCTGCCAGGCTGCCCATCAGAGGAATACCAACACCATCTCTGGAGTACCTGCAGAGCACACGAGGAGGGAGCAGGAAACACGAGATACATAAGTTAAATACATAATGGAGAAAATAACACACCGTAAATCACTAAGCTAAAAACAATCAAAGGCTACTTGTCTAAAAACTATACGTGAAATTGGTAACAAATACGTAAAAAACCTGGTATTGACGATAAAATGAAATATTCATGTCGCGTTAATAATAAACGATGCGATTGTGTTAATAATACAGCGCCTCTTAAAGGATTCTGTTTCTTTCCATCTGCTCTCTCCCCTCACAACAAACAAAATTAAACACAATTTTAACAGGTAGCATTATTATTATTATTATTGATAAAGTTTTCTATAGATACCACTACAATATCGTTATTTTCCTCTTTAGGACTTAAAAACTATTAAATTGTCAAAATAAATAAATTAAAAAAACTCTTACTTCTTGCTCGCTGAACTGCTCACAAGCTAAAAAGGTTGGAATCGGCTGTGCTAAATATTTAAATGACATGTCATGTGGGTTCAGACTTCCAGGCAGGTTCGTGAGATTCTACCTGGCCAAGTGGATGTAGTTGCAGAGAGCGGAGCAGCCCTGCAAAGCCAGCACCGTGGTCAGCACTTTGAGGATAGTGTGCATGGGGCCTCCTTTCCTCAGAGCCTGGTACAGAGGCTGGAAGTAGATACAGCAGGCGATGAAGTAGGCCAGCAGCAGGAGGAAGTAAAAGGTATGGAGACCTGGGAGAGAGAGAGAGAGAATAAAGAGAGTTAAGAGGAAACATTTTGTCACACATGAATGATGCAGATCTCTGGAACAATCCCCACATCTTCCAAAGACTATTACATATTTGGCACAGTATGTGACAAACCATTATGCACTCTCTACCCTTTAAATACTTAATATCTTTTTTAAACAAGCATGAAGCAGTGCATGTGGATAGCTCTATTTAGACAGAAAATAAGGTTGTTAAAAACCTTGAATGCAAGAACTCAAAAAACTCCCTACTTAGATCTATTGATGATTAAATACAACGTGTCCTGATATCTGACAGCCTATCAGCTGTGGGGATGAAGGTATTATTTGGGATGTCTGACCTGCCTCCTCTGCGCTAAAGTGCTCCAGAGGATTTCCAGCCGAGTCGGCGTTAAACAGCAAGACGGTGAAACTGAGATCAGCGTGAGAAGGAATCGCTGCATTTTGCTGGAGACAGAGAGAGAAGAAGCACAAACGTAATGTGACACATTTCTGCCCTCAGTACAAATATAACTACTGAAGCTAGATTAAAGGATTGGATTATTACAACAAGGAGGTTATGTTTCCATTTTTGTGACTTTGGTTAGTTCGGATTCACCAAAGTCACACGATAACACAAACAAACGAACCGATCGAGGCAGCGCTAGACCAGAAGCTCCCGTGTTCTGCGAGGTAAAATCACAGTTTTTTTCAATAGAGTCTGGTGGCCTTGGTGAGCATAGACAACAGCTTATGTTCCCCATCGGAAAGTGCTGATATTCATTTTTTTCAGTGCTTAGCTTCCGTGCCCGTATTCTTGTCTGTTTCTCCAAACGTGGGCCGTGCCGACCGCCATCTACTGTAGGTGATACACTGATTATGGATAAATACCTCCTGCAACCCCTACTTTAAAACATCCAAACTATCCCTTTAAGGTGGGGTTAGTTTCATAGCGGTCTCTGATGTTACCTGGCACGTATATCGGTCAGCGTACAGGGCCAGCCAGGCTGTCGGAGAGGACTGGCGAGGGATCGTCTGGTTGTGTTCGTCATGAATGAGAGAAACTGAAGCAGGAGGACACACACACAGTGAGGTGAGGAATACAATCAATACAGCTGCATCACATCCATCATATCAGCTGTGTGTTCGTGAACGCTGGTTCTTCTTACTGGTGAAGTCTGCTTTAGCGAGCCTCTCCGAGCAGCTGAGGTTGTCCATGTCCGAGTCCATGTCCTGATACAGCAGCAGCCTGGACTCCTTCTCTGTAGCCAGAGCAGGGTTCTCCAGCCTGCACACCAACAGACCATTGTAACCTACAGACGGACAGAAACAGGACATGTATTCATTTATTACATTTCATAAGAAAGACTGTTTAATCTTTGCTCCATACACTATGCATTTTCACAGACTGCAGCGGCAGAAAAAGCAGAACTGAGTACATTTGTTATCGCGATATATTGCATATTTTCCTCATATCATGCAGCCATATTTTACATCACTGCAAATTGACTATGTTGGGGTTTTAGACTGAATAACAACACTTGTGGCTTTTTCTAGATAAAACCATCTATCAAAAATATACTTGACAGATTATTCAATCATGAAAACAACGGTTACTTGTAGCCCTGGTGCTTGTGTTTCAGAATAATCCCCTGATGCTGGGAGGGTTATTGTCACAAGGTCTTCAAGAATATTAAGTGCAGTTGCTTCAGGACACGTCGACACGAAGGAAGCAAAACCAGCCAAATAAAAAAAGGTCTACAGGGGGCAGGAGAAAGTCCAGATGCTCGATCAGACATTTGAAGCTTAAGGTGGTTAAGTAGCCTGGTTTGTCATTTATAAGTCTACAGTTTCAACCTCATAAACACATAAAGTGTCCTGCAGCAGGTTACTAAAGCACTCTCTGAAAGTCACACTAAATCTATTTTTAAAAAATGCTTAGAAATTACATTTAAACTCTGGTGTGTGTGTGTGTGTGTGTGTCTGATATTAACTGTGACGCAGAGAGAAACAGGGTAAATCAGGTCATTAAAAGGATGTAAATCACCAGTGCAGATATTATCAGATGAAGTGATGAGGAATATACCTCACAGGTGAAGCCAGAGGCAAATAAACCCACATACAAAAAGAACCAAAGAGAGTGAACTGAATCAACACATCGTCATTACGCCATGTTAACAATGAATATGAGCTAAAATGACACGTTAGCATCTTTATATCCTGCACGTTACCTTGGTACATGAATTTAGTGATGAACTGGCCATTGTGCTGTCTCGCTGCTTCGCTCTTGAACAGTCCGGTTACACTTTTACCAGAAGCCCCAGGATTAAGCAGCACTACGGCTACAAGGGTGGAGAATAAATACGACATTGTTCTCCTTCTGCTGTTAAACGTTATCGACAAATAAACGTTAGCTCGTGAATTCAATGAGCCACGAAGCCAGAAGTGAACCAGCTGAGTCAAGTTGGTCAAAGTCACCGAAGACGAGACCGGAAGTTAGGCGCTTCTTCACACAAATAAAAGCTTCATATGTCTCACTTTGGGTAATATTAGAAGAATATATTTAGGATGTATGCTGCACAGAGTGATGTAAAAACACCGACTCACTCATGGGAATTTTATAGAAAATTTTACCCTGCTAATCACTAGATGCAGACATTTAAAAAAGACATAATAGATACAGACTGCTCTTTCTGTGATGAATATTCATACACTTTGGATTATTTATATATTGTTGTTCTCACATCAAGAAATTCTGGCAAGACTGGTGCAGATTTTGTATTGATCATATATTTAAATATGTTATATTATTATGAGAAAATGTTGTGCTTGGTTTCTTGAAACAAAAAAAAACAAGATTTATTTTATAACAAGTTTGATAATGATGTTGCATTTTTGTTTATTCATAATTGGAAATTTAACAAAACCTCAAACTTATTTTGTTGTTTTCCTGAAGGATGTTGAGCAATATTTTTCTAGTTCAACTAGCAAGAATCAGAATAAAAAAATACTTTATTTATTAGATATAAAATGTGGTTTTGCCAGGCTTTAACGTGTCTTTTACTGTATATTTTTCGTCTTGTTTGACATACCCTTGGCTCTTTTGTTATTTTTCTGTGTATAAATCCCTCTGTATACTGAATATTAATGATGTTCTTTGGTTTAATAAAAAAACACAAAAATAAATTATATGTAAAATATTTAATAATATTTGTAAAAATATATTTTATTGGAATACCTCTTTAAGGGCCTTAAACACCTCTTCCCAAAATGTTCTTTATTTAGGGCACGTACAAAATATGTGGGCATAGTTGCCAATTTCCCCAACATTTATTTTGAAAAATATTTTCCGGACGTTACCTATCCATTGTAGCTCACTTGACTCTGTTGCCTTTGATTTGTCGGCGCTGTTGACAGTTTGATTGATTTGAGATTCACACAATCAAACAGCGCGTCTGTCTCTCTGTCATATAAAACAACCAATCAGAGAGCAGAAGCCAGTTTACACGGGCTGAATATCCCGCCCCTTTTCAACGTGTCAACACTGCCGTAAAACGTGCGGGGACTGTCGCACAGCACAGCTTGTATGTACTGTACTTAACTGTTCTTGTGATACATGCTATGTACTGCCTGTTAGCTAGGAAGCGACAGCGGAACATAAAAACGATTATTATGTCGTTATTATGTCTGTAGGAGACATTCTTGTGTTCAGTGTCAGAAGATGGACTTCAGCAGAACTGTTCTGGTGACTGGAGGCTCTGGATTCATGTGAGTTTATGTTATGAATTGAGTCTGATGAGAAAGATATGACTTATCCATTCAAGAGTTATAATTATAAAGCACTGCCTCGCTCTTCAGTTACTAACGTTACACAACTATTACAGTGTGTTCCCATAACTTGTGTCTTTGTTCATGATTTTTCAAACACTACATACAGTCTGCTACACCGAGTTTAGTTCCTAAATACGGAATATATGAATACTATTACTATTGTAATTCATATCACTGGTGCATTAACAAAGCAGCAGTTTAATGTTGAAGCTGGCTGTGGTAGATCTTGTGATGGGAAGTAACTAAGTAACGTTACATTTGCTTCAGGTACTTGTACTTTACTTGATTCCCATTTTCTGCTACTTTAGACTTTTACATTTCATTGGCAAATATTCTACTTTTTACTCCACTACATTTATTTGATTTATTAGTTACTAGTTACTTTGCAGAAAGACATTTTTGATCTCCATGGGACTTCTTGGTAAAATAAATAAGATCTGATTCTGCCTATTTTGTATACTGCTGATGGTCAGTGCAGCTTTCTGCTGTGCAAGAACAGAAGAAAAGAAAAATCTTCTATAGCTGTCAAAAAAAGTGCAACACTTCCCTCTGAAATTGAGTAAAGTAGAAGTATAAAGTAGCAGGAAATGTACATCTCAAATACAGGTACCGCAAAACAGAATTTAAGTACAGAAGGGTAAGTGTATCTCAAATCTCTGCCCCTCACTCCCCTCTCCCCCTCTCCCTCCCCCCTCCCTCCCCCTCCCGCCCCTCTCTCTCCCCCTCCCTCCCTCTCTCTCTCTCCCTCCCTCTGTCTCTCTCCCCCTCCCTCCCATCTCTCTCTGTCTCTCTCCTCCTCCCTCCCATCTCTCCCCCTCCCTCCCCTCCCCCTCCAGTGGGTCCCATCTTGTGTGTTCGCTGGTCAACAGACACCCTGACTGGAGAATTATCAACCTGGACGACGTAAGTCTTCACTGGAGTGTGTGTGGCTGACATGGCCCACACACACATATATAGACGCACGTATTTCAGTATGTTGTCTGCCCTGTGCGTTTCTCATCGTCTGTTCTCTTCCAGCTGGATTACTGCTGCAGCCCCAAGAGTCTGGAGAGTGTTGCAGACAGAGCGAACTACACCTTCATCAGGGTGAGAGATGCTGGCGCTAGTATTCAGGGGAACGGTGACTTACTGTTAGAATAAGAAGAGGTTTCACTATTTAAATCTGCTCCTTTCTTCAACAGGGGGACGTGTGTGACTCCCAGCTGGTCATTCACATTTTCAACACAGAAAACATCGACGTGATCTTTCACCTGGCAGCCAAAACACACGTCGGTGAGCAGCAGTGGTTGGATTGTTAATCTGTTAATAATCAGCCTTTTGATCCAAACTACTCGGATCCTTTACTTAAGTAAAAGTACGAATGACATGGTCTTATAATACTGCATAACAAGTAAAAGTCCCAAATTGAAAATGTTACTCAGGTAGAAGTACAGAAGTATTACCAGCAAAGTGTACTTAAAGTATCAAAAGTGAAAGTACTCCTTTTAAAGAACTACTTTTACAGTATTATAGAATATATATATTTTTTTTAAATCACCAACAAAATCTTTTTAACGCTGTAGTTTGTCAATGTTAGTAACTTTTTTTAAATACTGGGATGATTAGCGTCATGTCATATAAGCTTCTCATGTGTTTTTATAGTAGCAACTAATTATGAGTGTTAAATAAATGTAGTGTATGTAGTAAAAATAAAATGTTTGCCTCCAAAATGTAGAAGAAGAGTAGAAGTATATGTAGCATTAAATGGAAATACTCAAGTAAAGTCAAAATAGTACTTAAGTATAATACTTGAGTAAATGTACTGTTATATTCTCCTCTTTTTTTTCTCCTCCCCTCGCTCAGAGTCCTCATTTGAAACTCCGTCTAGTTTCCAGCGAGTTAACGTCGAGGGGACCAGCGCTTTACTGGGAGCCGCCCATCAGGCCCGACACCAGCCGCAGCGCTTCATCTACGTCAGCACTGATGAAGTGTACGGAGCCGGTCTGGATCAGGTGCGTGAACAGGTGGTGCCCTGTTGGGACGGTTTAGAGTCAGCGCGTGATTTGGATTGTTTTGGGTTTGTTGTCGGCAGGTGTTTGATGAAAGCAGCCCGGTGAGGCCCTCCAACCCATACTCCGCCACGAAAGCAGCCGCAGAGTACCTGGTGAGATCCTACTGGGACAGATTCAAGGTACGCACGCCGGCAGGAAGCTTCTGAAGCACTGAACAGGTCGTTAAGAAGATTTATTGATTTATTCACTATGTTATAGCAGGGTTTTCTAATCATAATCAATTTATCGTTTAGAGAAAAAAAAAAAGCCCAAGTTGTAAGAATTTGATGCTCTGTTTTTTAAACTGATTATCGTTTGGTTTTCCACCAAAACAAGCAATTTCTTGACTTGGACTTTTGGAAATTGCGATGAGCTTTTATTTATATTTTGTATCCTGATGTTTTTCAAACCAAACAATCAAGAAATCAATCGAGAAAATAATCATCAGTCATTGATGATGAAAATGACTGTAATCTGCAGCCCTGAAATGAACTATTAGACATCACTTCCTTACATGCGTTGACATTAAGTTTAGGTACAAACTAAATATTGTGTAGTCGTACAAAATAGTTTTTCAGTTTCAGATCCATGACTATCTACAGTGTATCCGATTGTAAACACTGTATTTGACATTTTACTCATTTGATCTTAAAACAAACAACAAATCTAAATCTTGTTCCTCGCAGTTCTTTGTATGTTGAATCCTGCTCCGTGTAATTATTACCAGTTTCCCATCATCATCACCAGGAGCAACAACATCTACGGGCCCAGGCAGTTCACCGAGAAGGTACAGCGGCCCGACTTTCCTGATCACCGATTGGTCCATTTGTACAATTAAACATTTCGTCCGTCTCAAAGATGTTCGCAGGTTATTCTGCATTTTGTTTGTAGCACAAGAGCTTTCCTTACCTGGTTTTTGTCAGGAGACTTGTGGAACCTCCGGTAGCATCAAAGGGTTAAAGCTGTGGACTGGTATCAAATGTGTTTCTGAGTTTGAGATTTAAACCTGACAATTGCACAGAATAAATCTAATTATTTCAGCAACACTGGAGGTATTCACACGCTGTCCGAGTCCCGAATCTGCCGCCATCCTTGTACGACGCTCGACTAGTTCTAATGATGTGACACGAGCCACCTGTTGAAGAGGCCACTGGGCTCGTTACGCTTCTGCATTACACAAGAATAAAGATGTGCAAATGTGCAACTTTAAAAGGCATTTTTACTTCGAAATGTCGAGATAAAGTCTAACTTTCGGTACATGCTAATAGTAATGCTACTATTCTCTAAAGTTCAACCTTAATCTTTAAAATGTAACTTTCTGAAATTGCAAAACAATGTTATAATGTTGTCTGCCTCTAACTAACTTTTAAAAGCAGCTGTCATCTTCATCTTCCAGGTTATTCCGAGGTTTCTCACCCTCTTGCAAACAAACAGGAAGTGGTAAGTTTGTTTGAATTTTTATTTTTTATTTATTTTTTTTTTTAAATTACTGAGAAACCAGCTTCAGTTTTTGTTCGTCATTAAGAGAGAAACAAAACTGAGTAAATCTAGTTTCAAATCTCAGTTTCTCCGCTCTGCCGCAGCACCATCCAGGGAACACTCCCTAAATCCCGCCATTTCCTGTTTGTCGACGACGCCATCAACGCCTTCTGGCTTGTTCTGGAGAAAGGGATTGTGGGGGAAATCTACAATGTGGGAACATGCTGCGAGATTCCCATCATGCAACTGGCCAGGGAACTTGTTACGATGGTGAGTTTAGGAACTGTAGTTTAAACAAATAGCGGGAGGTAGCCGATGCTCAGAAAACTCGATGTTTGTGTTTCAGGTGAAGAATGTGCCGGACTCCGAGGTGAACGAATGGCTCGAGTTCGTACCCGACCGGTGAGAAAACTAGTGCTGGCAAAAGAAACTGACATATTTAGAAGTTCTGATTATAGTAACACATTACCGTTAATATAAACACTGCGTCTTAGACTGTAAACTACTATTTCATAAACTAATATTTTAACATTTTTCAATTAGAAAAACAGCTCCACCTGAAATATTACTTCGCTGTGGTAGGCCAATGTGACACGTTTTACTTGTAAGAGTATGTTTATACCCTCTGGTATTGCTATTTTTACTTAAATTAAAGATCCGAGTACTTCGTCCACCACTGCTTGTTGAAAACGGTGAGCTAAGTGACCTTTGACCTCTGCTCTACAGGCCGTGTGTCGACCTGCGCTACCCCATCAAAAGTGAGAAGCTGCAGCAGCTGGGCTGGAGGGCGGAGGTTTCCTGGGCTGAAGGCATCAGACAGACTGGTACAGAAACACACACATTAAAGCTCTAATCCACAGAAGCGCGGACGTTTTAGCCCAAATTGTCCGTCTAAATAAATACATATAAGCAGATTAAGAGAATTCCCTCTTTATGATGTGCGACATTTAATTCCTGTGTTTCGCGCGTCTTTTAGTGAAATGGTACCAAGACAACCCCGACTTCTGGTCAGACGCAAGCGAGGACCAAGAAGACATCGGAAGCAAGGTTGAAAAAGAAACGGACATACGAGGGCTCACCTGTGCCCTGCTGCTTGCCTGACAGGACGCACAGAGACACGGAGCATTGACCTACGTTCTACAAACTAATTATGTCAAATGACTGAATAACGTCTCAACGAACAAATGCTGAAGACATGAGCACACGTCAGTCTCACAGTACAGAATAGTTTATTATTCTCAACGGTTTCTAAATGGTTGTTGGACCAACAGGCCCTGAAGTGCCTGACAACAGGAAGCCTCTTCAACCAAAGCAAAGTTTCCCCTTTGGAAATGAATGCACTTTATTTAGATATTAATTACCGAGTCAGCTGATGTGGACAAGCATCAAACGTGTGACAGATCCTGAATGTATGGTGACATTTTTTTTATGAATTTTAAACTTCACGTGTTATGTTTAAGGCTGTAAGTCAGATGTACAGATCTAAAATTGAACAGGTAGCTGGTAAATCCAATGACCAAATACTGTGGTGGTCGTGCGCTGAACACAGGGAGGCTTTTTCATTTACAAGCACTGGAGGTTACTCAGACCAGTGCTGCCAACATTCAGCAACGTCAAGTAGCAACTGTAGGTGCAACTTTACAGTCACCTTCATAAATGTAAAAGGTATTTTTATTTTGTAATCGCAGTCACCTTGTAATAAAAGGAGAAGGGAACTCAAAGTCATTCATCTCAGTCAGTCTGTTTTATACACATTCTAAAAGACAGTAATTTATATAATGATGTACTGTATTTAACTGCAAATAAATGTGATTATTAATAACTTCAAGGTGCTTTTCTCAAACATCTAAAATACAACACTTTTTAAAGACACAGAAGAAGAAGTCAAAACCCTGTGTACATTTGCAAATCCAAACCTTTATTTGTGGTAAAATCAGAATAGATGCACAATTTTTTTTTCTCTTCGTGCAGTGCTCCTCTTCGTGCACAACTGCTAAACTAATACATAAAGCAAATACTAACTACCAGGCCGGAGGTGCCGTGTGACCACATTGAGGGGCTTGGCCAGTCAGTAATGGTGACAACACTGAGCTTTATCTCACTTCAATTCAGTCACTAAACGGCAATCATTCCTAAATACAACTACACACTTTTTTTTTTTTTTTTTTTTTTTTTTTTTTTTACCCCTTAAAGTTTTTTTAATTTAAAGTAAAATAAAGCTGCACGGTGTTGCATTTGTTTGGTGTCCCCGCCACGTTTCCCAGAAGAGCCCAAACTTATTGTCGCATAATGTTTCGTTTGTGCATACAAAAGGCGGTTAGTCGCTTCGCTTGGGCCGCATTGCATTCTGGTCCATTGAGGCTACTACTGCAGAATGTCATATTCTCAAGTGAGAGCTGAATGAAGACTCACGGATCGGCTACAAGTTGCAATAAAAACTGACTGACTGACTGGCCAGAAGCTCCCTCATAGGAGCATCAACACACAGACGCCTGAAAATATGCAAATCACAACAACATAGCAATAGAACCACAGTTAATTCTGTGTTATGAAGACTTTAAAGATCACCACTTGCCAGACATTCACAACAAGGGTATTAACGGGAAGGAAAAGTGTAAAGACTCAAACGAAAATAAAAACAAAACAAAAATAAAAACAACATCTGACTTGGAGAGAATCTGGACACTTGTTTTTTGTACTGCATGTTTTTTTTTTTTACAAAATGGTCTTTGATCGTAACGTTTTTGTTAATTTTTTTTTTTAATCCAAACCTTGGCATATATGGTGGTATTGTCTCAAATTTTGTTTGCCAATTCAAAATGGCTGTTTATGGTTGATTATCATTATTGGCAATGGAACCTGTCACACAAACAGGTTTTTATGGATCTGATACTGAGTCCAATGTGACTTTAAAGGTAACCCGTGTAGGATCTTTCTCTTAATATGTCACAGTCGCATCAACTGTGATACAACTGTCAGTGCCTCGCGCTGTGGCCTCGTGTGACTCCACGTGCACATCTTTACGTATTGTTGTAGTTGACAGAAAAGGGAAGAGCCTGTTGTGGCTACAGCAAGGGGGAAGTACAAACTCAATATATCTACCAATGAGGCCTAGGAAGGAATATGAGGAGTACGGTCACCTCGTAAGAGCTATTCAAGGTCCAACTTTGCCTGAATAAAAAAGACTTAAACTTTCAGAAAATGGACTGGATCAGCAAAGAGAGAGTTTAAACACGAAAAGATGTGCACGCAGCATGGGTATGCTTTGAGAATTGGTGTTTTGGGACTTCGTGCTAACAGATTTAAATCAGTTTGGGCACCAGCGACAGTTTTGGATTTTTAAAAAACTAGTTTGCATTCGAAACATAACCACAAGTTGTTGCGGTGACATATTCAAAGTGAAATCCCTACACGTTGCATCTTTAACATTAAAAAGCTCACACTACCCCAGAAAAATAGAAATTTTCACTCATACCAATGACATTCAACATTCAAGTGCCAGTGTTTTTGTTTACTGTCTTTTGGTCAAGTCACTTTGTAAAATATCAACTTTTGTATTAGGCTTATAAAAATAAATATTTCTCAGAAATGCTTGATAAATTACACAAACTAGCAGCGAAAGTAGACTCGAGAACTCTGTGTGCAAACAGCTGATTCCTACGGTTGCTGTTAACTACAACTCCACCTGGTCCCAAAAAAAACGGTTTCATATCTGGAAGAACCTTTCCATACAACACACACACACACACACACGCACACACACGCACGCACACACACGCACACACACACTAAACTGTGGAGAAACCTCTCTTTTTGACACCTGGCTGCGCTACACTTCAAACACTCACTCACTCCTTCACGCCTCTCTGAGGTCATGAAGGACAGGTACTACAGAAGACTTTAGTTGAACATTAAACTGAGTAACTGAAGTATTTTCTGTAAAACTCGATGGGATTTCTACTCGAGGGGCCTGCAGGCCGCAGCAATGGGAGCATAGCACCATTAATTGTTCACCGACAATCGAAGCACTCCTGCTGGAAAAGTCAGTTACCGTAGTGACGGCGTGACGCAGAATCATTCGCCATGGTGACACTGTCGGTGTCTCTGTTGCCATGGTAATGCTGTATACAGTGTAACTAACTCCACTATCGGCTCCTTTAGGGCTGGGTATCACCGTGGAATTTAAGGCATCAAAAAAGGTTTTTAAAATATTCAAAAACTAAAGTGCTGGATTTCTTAAATGACAACTTTTCTCTCAGAGGAAATAACTTTTGATTAGTCAAGCTGGTGGCCCAAACAAATGTTACAGTTAGGCTCACTGTAGAGGGTATGGATTTATTCACATGATGCCACCTCCCACACTACTGAGGGGCAAAACCAGGACCGCTAGGGCAAACAGCAGCAAGAGACTCCACAGCCATGTACGTAGACACAGCTAAATGCTAACACCAGCATGTTAACATGCTAATAAGCAAGTACTGTTTTACCATGGTCACCATCGGAGTTTCACATGCTAGTAGTTGCTAATTAGCGCTAAAGACAAAGCACACAAGGCTGTTGGTAATGGCATTGGTTTATGGCCAAATACCTGCAAAAGCGTTGGAAATGTTTAAATAATAATAATAATAATAATAATAATAATAATAATAATAATAATAATAATTTGAATACGTTTCGTCTTTGTGAACGCACCCCGCTATGCTCAACACTCGCCTTTAGGGGCGAATGAGCGTGCCAACTTTCACGTAGGGTGATGTCACGTGCATACCCACTACTGCATCAGTTTCTACTATTAAAGAAATAGTTTGGATTTTTCATCAGATATTGAAAAAATACCCAGCCCTAACCAACACGTTTCAGTCTCCAGTCACTTCAAGGCACCGCGCACATGTCAGACTTTGGGCTCATTTCACTTGTGCCAGTTTCTGCTCTAATCCAAACGGCGCGCACAGAAAGATGCTCATGCAAAGAATCTTGGTGACAGTAAAGTGAAAGCAAGCTACAAGTAATTGATCTCTATTGCACTCACTGCAGAAGTTCTGTGCCCAGGGGGGATTTTGAGGGGGGGGGGGGGGGGGGGGGGGTTTGGGGCACAGTGGTAGTTACGTGTTGCTCCAGCACAGTTCAATGGTAATTACAGCTGACAGATGTGATCCGTCTGCGCTAGAAAAAGACCTAAATACATTGCATATATATGTGCGTACTCAACACTACTTGACATGATTGCTTTACAAACAAGATGAAAAGTGAGGTAAACTGAAGTTTTACCTTCCACAACTCCCTGCTGTACAACTCACAAATTCTGCAACAATTGGCTCATATCTTACATTGTATCAGCAACGCCTCGCATCTTTATCACTGCAGGTGAAATGCTTCGTCGGTCCTTCATTTCTCCGCGGTTATTCTATCTGCCCCCTAGTGGCTGTTAGAAGGCACAGCAATGTCTACACCCTGAACCAGATTTATTCAAAGTGGCTTTGCCTCTCACTGTACGTCCTTCTTAAAAAAGGTATGCCTTTGATTTGAGGCGGCAAGAACAGCGTTTTAGCATACTTAGCGTTATTACTAAAACACAAGAGACTGCACTAGCTGCATACTAAGTTTCTGCTTGGCAACAGCCATGGATTCAAGTAACAAATGCTGACATCTACTCTCACACAGGGAATAGTTGACAATTCAGTCAGGCATTACAGCTGTGTTATTCAGTCAATATTTAAAGGTGGATTTCTTCACAAAATCCGAGTGTATATTTAACTGTAAGGTGATGAGCTTCAGTTTGGCATTGGTCTGCCTGTGCAGATCTGTCTCCTCCATGATGGAGGACACAAATTGGATGTTTAAAATTTGACAGTTTTGAAACAACTGCCAACCAAACAGCTGGTTAAGAAAACTTCTACATGTAAAGGTGTCCCCAAGACCATTAAAAAAAGTGCAACTTAAAGAGTTGTGTTGATGTGTAAAAAAGTGAGTTTCAATTTAGCAAATGCTTCATAACTGATTGTCATTTGCAATGTCAACTTATTGTCCTGTTACTGATTTTGTTTATCTTCCTGCTGGTTATTCCTTCATACTGAACGGCAACAGCTCTCTCCAAGATGGAGGCTATCCACCATTGCTGCAGGAGAAATTAAAGTGTGGTATTATATCATGGCCACATAAAAATTATCCGATTGGTTACCTGGTGGGACACTGGTGCTCATAGTAGTTTAGCCTGAATTTGACTGCGAGTTGAACAATAGTGACTACACAATGCTTTGTGCTGCAATGACGAGAAATCAGAGTTGAACAACACATAGCCAAATATAATGCAAACTCATTTTCTGTATTTGGTTCATTTTTAAAGTGGATATAGGGATCAGTTGGACATGGTGGAGTTTAATTTCAGTTTCTAACATTGCATCCTATGACAACGGTCCTTGAACGTAGCATCCCTTTAAACTGGCCCCTCATTTTAACTACTAGAAGGCGAACCAGGTTTAGTGAGATAACACTGAACTCATAAAGTCTGACACAAGAAGCTGGTGTCTTTGCACCGAGAAGCTTTAAAAAAAAAAAAAAATTAAAAAAAAATCTAGTTTGTATGTAACCTGCTGTCTGCTTGAATCTGGAGTCCTCCAGCATTACTCAGCCTGAAACTCTTCAAAAAACGATGTCAAAGCCAACTAGTTTCCCTAACCTCCCTGCTAACTGTACTCGAGGGAAATAGATCGACACAAACACGACCTCCGATTAAAAAAGTGGTCTAAAAATCATAGATGACGGGAAAAAAAGAGTTTTAACATAACTAAAGCCTGCTGTAGAATTGTATCTATTTGCTTGGCATTTTTTAACTCCTTGACCAAAAAACAACAACACTTGCATATGTTTTATAGTCTTGGTCCAGCTTTGTCATTTGTCAAAGCCAGTGGGCAATTTGAGGGAATCTCGTGAGCATGAATTGGTAAATCAATTCCCATTACTGGTTTAGGTTTGTGTAAACACACGGAACTTTCCGTAAATAATATCTCTAAAGAATAAATCTGCCGTTTCAAATTGCCCACTGAGCTAAGCTCACCAGACACCGCCTGGTCCAACGTCGAGTGATCAAACGTGATTTTCTACACAACAAGTGTTGTTCACCTGTAATTCACATTCGTCTTCACTGGAGATTCTTCTCTTTTTGTTTTAAGAAGAGTTGAACTATTTACATTTAATCTATTTTCACTTTGCTAAAGTTGCTCATGTAAACAAAACAAATTAAGACCCTGATGAAAATTAACAATTTTCCCCAACCTGGTAGCAACAGAGCTTTTTTTTTTTTGGCTTATTCTGCTGCTGATTAACACAGTGGGGGGATTGGACTGCCACTTTAATGTCCAAATGTACAGTGGAGTTCCTTTTAGAAGTTAAATCAGGGATGAAACACAGCAGGGCAGAGTCGGGCTAACCAGGGCATTAAATGCGTCACAAAAAAAATTAGAATTCATGATTCGATTTTTCAGTTTTGTTGAGTCACTTTTCCTGCATGTCGAGCTGCTAGGTGTCTTTTTAAACAGCAGCTGTAGCACGTAATTTGACAACCACACTGACAATGAGGCGTGTATCTGTTGGATTAAAAGTAAAACTAGGAGTGTATGCACATCTCACGCAGAAGCTAAGTAGTTATATTTGTTGTGCGGGAGAGAAAAGTGGCAATATTGGACTAGAGACTGGCTAAATGTGCGGTGGAGGTGTGGCATTACATCCTCTGGAAAGCCCCAGCTGCCCCTGCTGTGAAATGGGTTCGGCTGGATTATCCTTTACTTTTATCCCTGACCTCAACAGATCCTAAAGACCGAACGAATAAACTGGAATGACTTATTTTAGAGAAGACTCTTCATGTAACTCTCCAGGATAGAGTGAGCGAGAACATTTTGAACTCTTTAAGCCTTTTTTTTTTTAAAAGTTGTGTATCCCCTTGAAAGAAGCTTTTGGCAAACAAGGGTTTCAATGTTTGTGGTGGAAGCGGAGCGCGTCTCTCAAGAGCACGTTGGCACTAAGAGTCAGCTGAACAGCCACGGATAACATTTGGTTATTAACACTTTTCAGCAGCAGCCATGTAGGGATTTTCATTTCTACACTGTAAAAATGCTGTAGCATTGCTCACATCACTGCAGGATGTGGTCACAATATTCTTTCCCGTTTCACAGCAACATATCAAAAACTTCTGCCACGTGTGCATCTTACAAGCCGAAGGTTAAAGAGTGATACGTTTCTTCAATTATTGTAAAATCTCTTTAATAATGACATGAGCATAGTACGTCATGAGGTTCTATATTTACGACCACGTCTGAATGGTAAGAGAAGGAACATGACTGCTGCTGCTCTCTGTGGCTCTGTAACAAACATAATATGACCCAACAATTAGTGACAAGATGCCTTTGAGAAACTCAAGCTCAAACCAGAGCTGTAGATGTGACATATAGGTCAATTAGTGGGACTCCCAAAAGCATAACACCACTGTCTTTTCTGCTCACACTCTAGTAAAGCAAAGAAGTCTTTATAACTTAATACAACTTCTTTTTTGAAAAAGACAAATGTGTCATTATTTGACCCATTTTAGTCACTCTGGATGAGGGCATATCAAAAGAATCTATAAATATGGTTACAGTGGTAATAAGCGTTTGGGAATCAGCTCATCAGAGACCTTCTCACGAATTTGAACTCCAATAGACAGATAAGGAATTGCTTTGAGTTTCCTCATCGCAGTTTTTGTTTTAGTTTTTTTTTCTTTTTTTTTTTTTGCCAAGGTTTGATTTAGTTCAAGCCTAGTTTGTTTCCTTCCAAATATAAATAAAGAAAAACATGTTTAAACCCATACATGACATTAAATACACATTTTTTGTAGTCACAGTTGGCCAATACTTGTAGCCACTTACGTATTATGGCAATTAAAACAACGGAAATAAGAGACAAAGTTCAAATTCTTAAAGGCACAGTACAGAAACAAATGATCCTCCAATATGTTTTGTTTCAAACAAAGAAAATGCTGTTTGCAGCCCTAAGACTGTTTGCTAGCATCATTGCTAATAGGCGACAACGTGTGCTGGCGCCCCAGCGGCTGGTGCTTGTCCAGCCCCTTGTACCTTCGGTCTCTGTTAGACATCTTTCTCAGATCTCTGGAAATCAAGACTTCAATATGTTTTAAAAAGGTGAAAATAAAAAAACGTTTTTCCGTTTCTGTGGCCGCTTTTAAGTATCTATCATGTAAATGAAGGAGACTTCAGCCAGTTCCCATTTTTGAATTTATATGCGGACATATTTTGCTCAGATTTGACATCTTGCCCATCTCTGCGCTATATTTTAGAAAAGTTTTTGGCCGGTGATTTACAACATGGCCATGCGTTACATACAAAGATGACATGTGAAGGTACACAGGATGCCTGGCTGGCTTTGGGTGAATGCAGACAAAATCACAATGAAGCCAAAACTCAAATCTAAAGTGAAAAAAAACTGGATTTCCCCCTTGGTCTTCTACAGCCGTTTTGTAGGACTCACTCGCTGTAAATTTTAAATGTCCATCTAATCTCAGGGGGTTAAAGGAACACCAAGAACTTTAATTCAATTGGTGATTTTTCTTCAAGCACTAAAAATAGTTTGAAATGTCCTCACTGAAACCAAAGGATGTTGCTAGCTAGTGTTGAAAATAACCAACTAAAATTGAAGAATCCCTTTATACTGTGGCCTATTGTAAGAGGTGAGATTTACCAGAAATTAAGAAATCAAAAGAAGAAAAAGATGGGGGGACTGTGAAGACGAAGGTGGAGATGGAAAGGTGGAGAAAAGGAAAATAATTAAAAGATCTGAGTGCATATGGGTGGAGGGAGGGCTATATAAATGAGTATAAATAGTTTAATAACATGCACGTGGGTTCTTGGGGGTTAATGAAGGGGAGGAGATGGATGGGGTGCAGACAGCAGTGTGGAGAAAGGAAGGAAGATGAGTGAGAAGAAGAAAGAGGGATGAGTAAAGGGAGGAGGAGGAGGAGGAGGAACCTAGTTGCCCCACCAGTCAACTTGAGAGTGCGAGTAGTTCCCTCCGTAGCCGTCACTGGTGTAGAAGTTACCAAAACCACCTAAGAGGGAGGAAACAGAGGAGAAAACACAAAGTTAACAAAGTAGAGGTGTTCCCAATAAACGAAATGTAACTTCAAGTTGTGTTGCAGTTCATTATAAACACACTAGTTATATCCTCACCTCCTCCAAACCCGCGGGTTCCTCCATGTCCTGCCTGGTTGCGACCTCCACGTCCTCCAAACCCTCCAGCGGTGCCTCCGGCTGCCGTCTGGCGGTAATCACGAGCTCCGAAACCACCGGAGAACCTGGAGGCAAAATGAAATACATTGTTTGCATCAAATACAAAGTGAACTTCACTGCATTTGGACAAAACATTGATGTGTTGAGACTAGGGATGAGGTTTTAGATTTGTTTCCAGTGAGATATTACAAAGTTTATATAGTGACAAACATTGCTGTTGCTGCTTTAGATACGTTGCATCAAAGATAAACACAGCCTGGTTCACATGCAACCTAAATTGAAGTAGTTTTCTTGTTATGTGTACATTTTGAAAAGCTATAAGCGATAAAAGTAGGAATAATAATAATAATAATAATAATAATAATAATAAGTTAATTCCACTAGGAGAGGTGGAAAGAAATATGCTTGTGTATCACCAAATTGGGCGACATTATCGTGCATCCCTAGTTAACATTCATAGAGAACACACACGCATGATGAAGAGGAGACGGTGTGTGTGTTTACCTCTTAGAGCGCCCTCTGTTGCTGCTCTTATGCTGGTGTTCATAAGCCAGGCTCTCAAGCCATGAGGGAACTTCCTGTTTGGCCTCTACCAGGATGTCCAGCAGGTCCTTAGTGATGTTCCCATTTTTATCATTGAAGAACGATGTGGCCAGTCCTACAGGTGCAACATAGTAAGGAACAGTAAATCACAGCTCTTTGTGGGGAGAGGCTCACAACTCTTAGAGTCTATCCTCGTTTTAGATCATGTAACACACATTGTAAGTCAATGGTATTTAGCCCATGTCATCTCAGTTGTAGTCTCACCCAGGTTTCCGACTCGTCCTGTACGTCCAATGCGGTGGACATACTCCTCTATGTCGCTGGGCAGGTCAAAGTTAATAACATGTTTCACATTGGAGATGTCCAGACCTCGAGCTGCAACCTGAATATGTACAAAAGAGAAACAAAAAAAAAGGTCACTCGCACACAAGTTCACATGCAGGCATACTGGAATTTCTAACTTTCTAAGGAAAGCTGATCTCTAATGCAATATTCACAGGAAATAATCTATTTATAATATTTGCTGACATATATGTGTGTCATGTACAGTGTGTATTATGGCAAGTTCAAGCATTTTCATGGAGAAATGTGATCAGTGTGTCTCAGGGAGGTATTTGTACTGACCGCTGTGGCCACCAGAATGGGGCATTTTCCTGATCTGAACTGGCTCAGGGCCTCCTCTCGGTCCCTCTGAGAGCGGTCGCCATGGATACTGGTGCAGGCGTAGCCCTCCCGATACAGGAAGTCCTCCAAGGCATCGGCTCCTTTTTTGGTCTCCACGAAAACCAGAGTCAACGAGTCCTTACCTGATGAACCGAGAGAAAAGACACCTGAGGTTAATCATTAGAGGCGAGTGGTCGGTAAAGATAAAGATTAGCATCTATACAAAATTTAACACGTATGTAGCTTCACACTGGTCTTTTCTTAGGGATCCATCCTCAATCCTTAGGGTTTTCTGAGGACGTCTGAAATACGTTTCAGAATTTCCCATTGCACTTCATGTTGTGGACCTGACTTCTAACTAAAAGCACAATTTAATGTGACACAATCTGAAGTTTCTGACACAAAAGTCACAATATTTTTCAGGGACGTTTAACTTGTGTTATTGTCACGGAACATAACAACATCTGGATTCCTACAGCAGCCAAACACGTCAAAATGTAGCACTTGAGTGGAAAATCATCACCTCATTGTATTCATTCATCAAAAAAAGAAAAAAAGATTTAGGTATAAAATATGTTGCAGCATTCTGACAATCTAGAAATGTAAATCCTTCAGTTTATAATTAAATCCCATCAGTTACTCTTTCAGCCCTACTGGCAGGTTACACGTAGGCCTGTCACGATAGCTACTCTAGTTGGACGATATTGTTCCGGAAAAAAGTTGCGATATTATTGTAATTTTAAGACCATTTTCTGCCACTGATATAACGATAAAATAATGGCATAATAATGCAAGTTCATCTTTTTAAAAGAGCAATGAAGTCCTTATTTTTAAGAATATTTAGATATTGTAATGTGAAAGAAAATGTTAATATATCCTAAATAAATATAACTACACAACCAAAACAATGAATAAAAAGGACTCTCAGGTTCTGTTAACAAAAATACCCAAAGTCTGCGCAATGCCCAGGTCTTATAATGGAAGGGAAATGCCTGCAGTTTATTCTGGCATCACTTTGGTGACATTCCTATGTAAACATACACGCATGTAAACCCAACGAGCAATATCGAGTTCAGCGAAAATGATCAAGGTCATGTCCACATATCGTACGATAAGTCGATAACGTAATTATCGTGACAGACGCCTACTGGTAAGACTGTTTCAGTCCCTGGTGTGACACACAAGTCTTAATAACATGCACCTTAATTAGCTTAAATTGTTCACATCACAGTACGTTTTTTCTATGAACAGAATAGTTAAACAGGCAGCAGGGAGTGCAGTGTGGAAAATAATAATAATAATTACAAGAAACAATAGCAAACAGTTTCAGCAGCACTGTGTTGTTGTGCAGGCACTGTGACTGGAGCCGCTGATGGAAAGAGTTTGGTCACAGTTCTTCTTCGTTGAACATTACTACCTGATTACAAAGTGATGGGCATTGCCCACATTTGTATCCTCTCGCTAGCTGTTGAGACTACAATATGACCAGACTCTCTCCATCAAAGCTTTGGGTCTGACATGAAGACACCACAGCAACATACTGTACATAAAGATACCACAAATAACTCGAAAACTAAGAAAAAATACAACAGGCATGTTTGATTTAGCAAACCGGACCCATGAAATGGTACACAGAACCAAAAAACAACTGAATAAACAAAAGGATTCTCCGTCCACAGAGAAGAACATCAAAGGGCAAGCAAAATTATTTAAAATATGAAATGACAGATACGAGTGTCCCCATTGAGGATCTTACCAGGTTTCTCTATGTTGTCTCCAGTATTGTCCTGTACCTCGCTGGGGATGACTTTGGATAAAACCACACCAAACCACCAACATGTCAACTGCACTCAATCAGCAGTAGAAAACCAACTCTGTATGTTTGATGTTCCCGATGTACCCAAGGTTTGCCTCAGTTCACTACCAGAACAAAATGGCCTATTTTCCCCAAACCACAAACGTGTCACTTTAAATGAGTTTCTACTGTAAATGAAAAGGAACACAAAATATTTGTTGAAAGTTACGGAGCGGGAATGATATTTCTTACTATGGATTATCCTCACTATTGCCTTCCTGAAGCCAAGAAAATAATATGTAATTGGCCAAAAACTGCTCGAGGTTTTTTGCTAATGCACAAAATGACACATCAGCTGGGATGGGAGGACGACGACAATATGATAATGGTAAAAGGATTGGGGAAATAAAACGGCACTGTGTGTATGTGTTAGCAGAAGTTAATGTTTTATGTGACCTGCAGTGTTAGGACACATCTGAAGCTCTTATTGTTATGTGAATGTCTCACCTGTAGCACTGAGCAGGTCCAGGAGGAAAGACCTCTTATCGCTCTCCTCCACCCACACAACTTTCTGAGTTATGTTCTCTGAGGTGGAACCCACTCTGCCCACCGCCAGGAAGATGTACTCCTCCAGGAAATCCCTGGCCAGGATCTGTTAGTGGAGCAGAACATTTGCTTTCTAATAAAGATTCTAATAGTCAGGCCGAAAAAGTCAACAGTGCAAAAATAAAAGCTCATCCATAGCATCCGGCAGTGGAAAGTGCCAGATGTTCCCTTCTTTTTTGGAAATACTGCAAATGTACCTGGATCTCTTTAGGGAAGGTTGCGCTGAACATCATGGTCTGTCGGATGCCTTTGTGCGGCATGGTGTCCTGTTCAACGATGCGTCTTATCTGGGGTTCAAATCCCATGTCCAACATACGATCTGCCTCATCCAGGACCAGGTAGCTTAAGTGAAGAACACAGAGCAAGATGTAACCTTAAAAATAAAGCTAAAACTCTACTATTTATAAAGATGCAGTTATATAAAATATATTCAATTCCAAAAGACCAGTTTAGTAAATTTAACCGGTCCATTAAAAAGAAATCCCTCATTTAACCCATCACTCCGTCCTCCTGTCCCGGTCTTACTTGCAGTAGTCCAGTCCAATCTTGCCCCTCTCCATCATGTCCACCAGTCTGCCGGGTGTGGCCACCAGCAGGTGGCAGCCTCTCTCCAGATCTCTTATCTGCTGGCCAATGTCTGCTCCTCCATACACAACACAGGGACGCACTCTCGAGCGGTAGGAAAACTACGGACAAAATCGAAAAGGTTGAAGAAATACAAGTAAATAAATGTTTGTCTATTTTTTGGGGATTTCTCGCGTGTGTGTGTTTGTTTACCTTTCTGGATTCGTCATATATCTGCAGTGCCAGTTCTCTGGTTGGAGCCAATATCAGCGAGATGGGGTAGTGCTTACGACGCCCATACTTTCCATTATCCTGTAATACGACGACAACATTTCATTAACAACAGCTGATCGTTTTATCTAGCACAGTGAAGTAAAGGATTCACAGGAGGGAGCATATGGCTTCAGCAGGCTGGGAACCATGTTTAACTAAATGTGAGCTCTAAATTTCACAGTACAGATCACCTTCATTTTTCCCCCCCCACACACAGCTGAGAAAATATACCCTGAAAAACAGCTTTTCTTTAATGGTTTAGCATAATATCTGTGGGATAATATACTGTGAATTATCTCTAAAAACAAAAAAAGTGATTTTACTTTGAATTTAATGGGTTCTGGTCGGCTTCAGGATTAATATATTTGACTGACACAGACCTAGGGCAGCACAATATTGGAAAAAAATGACATTTCAATAGATTATTTTCCACCGATATGCATTTTGCAAAATACAGGAATTGATGGTTCACCGTGCGTGCAGAGCCTGCATGTCTACACACAGAAATGTCAGCAACTTGCAATAAACTATATCCAAGAATGTTTAAATCAGAGTGAAAGTAAAGTAAGTGACGTTCTATCAGACAGACTTTTCTTGTAGATTAATCTTGGAAAATGAGAACCGTGAAAGTTTTACTCTAGTATCAGGCGGCAAAAACGTTGTAGTATGACTTGTGACTATTGTGCTAATGCACACCTCACAATGCTGAAACAATATATTGTTTCTGCCACTCCATGGTTCACCAACCATTATGCGTCTTAGGAAAAGGTCCCTATTAGAAGGGTGACTATCTGCTTTTTAAATTTTTTTTATTAACCTAGCAATTGATCCATGCAGTCTTGTAAATGTCAGAAGCTTCAGGGAATAAAGTGCCATTCTTTTTTTCTTACCTGTCCAGATGCTTTAGCTGCGTTAAGAGCTTCTCCTGGTCCTTCGGTGTAGATCTGGCTGAGAATCGGCAGCAGGAACGCTGCAGTCTTCCCAGAACCTACGGACACAAAGTCAACCTCATCCACCTGCACGTGCATTCAGCGTCTTCATTTCATAGCATCATCTCAAGAATCCAACTCCAATATATATCTGTGTTTCTGGAGATATGGTGTCCTGTATGTATGCGTGTCCTACCTGTCTGTGCGCAGGCCATGAGGTCCCGCTTTGACTTGACAATAGGAATGGCATATTTCTGGACAGGGGTCGGTCTGGTGTAGCGACTCAGACCAATGTTTCCCATGACAATCTCACCCATGTCTACATCTTGGAACTACACAGCACACACAGAATCAAGCACATGTATAAAAAGAGAGCAGTGGGAAGTGATCATGTAGCGGATATATATAATGCAACATTGCTGGATCCCTAGTTAGCACGAGGAGCTTACACTCTCGATGTGGTGAGGGCAGTTCTGTCCTGTGGCCTCAACAGGAATGTCATCGTATTTCTCAAAATTAATCCCAGTGTTACTGCCAGAGAACAACTCGCTGCAGAGGAACAAAGCAGGAGAAAAGACATGCAAGTTAACAAGGATTTACAACAAATACACTCTATACATGCATTTGTACATGCAACAATATACTGTATGCCTTTGAATACAACTTTAATTTTTAAAACTGGTGATTATATTCCCAATACAACATCTAACACAGAGAAAAGCCTCACAATTGGTAAACTGGAACCAGTGAATATTGTGTCATTTTTAAGAAAAAGCCAACTGTATCAAAATAATTAATTTAATTAATTAATTTTCTGTCGTTCAACTAATTGATGTTAGTAGTTTCAGCTCTTGTGATTTTGGTCATTCTCATTTGACTTTCAGAGCCATAATAGACAGTTTGAGAGACGCTTCCATACGTTATACTGTCAATATTGTGATGCAAGACTAGACATGTGACTGGGAGTTTTGTTACTGTATAATAAATTCCAAGCTTTTCCCCTCACATTTCCTTTCGTGAAAGTAAAAAAAGGTGCAGACTCACTGTTCAAGGCGTTCGTTACGTGGTGTTGGTTTGGACCAGTCTCCTTCGTCTCTGGACTCCTCCACCCAGCGGCTGTTCCCTCCGCCTCCTCCACCACCACCACCAAACCCACCATGATCAAACCTGAGCAAAGACAATGATACAAGATGCAACAGCCATTGGTCAACTATAATAATATACATTTAGTCACGCCACACGCTTCTTTTTATCTAGAATAATACCCAACGTCTTTTTTTTTTTTTTTTTTTTAACATTCAAAGCTTCTACTGAAGTTTCCAAATGAAGCTTTGAATGTCTGTCGCTATATTTTATGGCGTCATCACACTTTAAAAAAAAAAAAAATCTAGTTAAAGCCTCGACACAAAATCCTTTGAAAAAGGTGATTCATCGGATTAAAAGAGTCTTTTTTTGAATAAATTAAGCTTTCTTTAATGAATTTGACAGGTCGTCATGTAGGCGAGGACTGAGCAGGGCGGCGCTGGTGGTGTGTATGTGTGTGACGGAAAGAGAAGGTGGACTATGTTTCTGTAAATTATTAATAATCCACGATATTTGCCATTAAGCTTACACAAACCGCTCTACCTGCGGGTCCCTGCATCACCACTACAGTCTCCACTGAAATCTAATTCTACAAATAGTACAATACTATTAATACAAGTGTAGCCTAATATTTTATGTAACTGTACAGACATACCGGGTTTAGACTGAACGAATAGGCTTTTGATTGTGATTTAGAAGAAGTATGTTAACGTTATGAACGTTGAACTGAATTTGGTACGGCCCTATTTTTATTCAACAGCAACGTTTTTCACCAGGACAGCGCAACACACACACAAAGGATCCCGAGAGGTTAACCTTTTCCTTTCACGTTGGCGCCGTAGCCAACAGCAGTTTTTCACTTTGTCTGCGTCTCATCTCCTTACCTCCCCCTATTAGCATTGCCTCTGTCATTGAAGAATGCAGACTTCCCTCGGTTGTTGCCAAAACTGCCATAGGCGTCTTTGGCCGTGTTCCAGCCACCTGCATCTGACAGAAAGATGAACACAAATCCAATAAAGCTATAATTAGCTAAATATATATCTGTACATATGCACACAAACAGATGTAGTAGAGTAGGTTTTTTTTCTCCCTAAAAAAGAGAACACGGGACACGTTCAGAGCAGAGCAGGTTTTTAAGTTTTGTGCAGTAAAATCAAATCCCACCTTTATTTTCGTAGCCACCGAAGGCCATTGGCTGTGCTGGGTTGATGGGGTTGAAGGCTCCGCCCCTGTTGCCACGGTAACCTCCTCCGACACCACCTCGGCCCCGCTCCATGCGAGGCGGGCCTCGGTTAAACGTGTTGCCGCCAGCCATGCGGTTGTCATGGTAGCCATTAACAAAGTTGTTGCGCCCCCCATCCCAACCATCTGCAGAGGGGGGAAATAATCAAAGAAGGAAAATTGATTTAAAATGATTCTAGTGTCCAATAACACCACATGTGCAGGATTATCCCCACATCACTGCTGTGAAAGTGCTGACATTAATCTTTCAAGTCTTATTAGAAACCCTTAAGTGGTTGATCAAGATCAGATTACTTATTTCTCCTTTCTTCACTGAGAGGAGGTAACAAACCAGAAAACATCCTGATCAGTGACGCTAAAGTGGGGAAAGTTACGGAATAATATGAAATAAAAACAAAATGCAAATGCAGAGTTCTGTGGAAGTCAGAGAGGAACTTACAGTTTGCTGCGGGTGCTATGGTGTAGCCACCCTGTCGACCAGCAGCGAAGGCATTTCCTGGTGGAGGAGGACAGTGTTTCAGTTGTTTTTTTATCAGTAACAAATGCACTTGATAAAAAAAAAAGGTACCCTGTGGAGTTTCTGACCCCTGGTAGCAGTTTGGAGCAATGTTTTTCCAAGTTCCATTTTGTTTGAATCGTGCATGCATACTTCGACACAAGCATGCGGGCGACACGTTTCACATTCTGCCAGCAGCTTCACACTATTCCACTGATCAACAGTTGACAGCAGTAATGATTTTGTGCAAATAAATGTGGCGATGCAACAGCAAAGGCACGGAAGAAGGAGACAGCTAGCTACCTGACATAAATGTAAACAATGCAAAATATTCAGAATAAATCTGCCTTGCAATTGTTTTTACGAGGAAGGAAATGAACTCACACAATGTATGAGTTTTGGTGAGTAACGCTAAATGTAAACCAAATTTAACATTTGTGTTTGTTTACAAGAAAACTCCAGAGGACAGCTTTAACTTAACTTGCTACACACCATTTTTGGAAGCCTCACTGTTCCGTAAATGTGGAGGAATGTATCGTCCTGCAGACAGAGAGACACAGTGTCCAATACCATTTAATGAATTATTAGACTTAAAAGGATTTTAAATGATTAAAACCCTTTTGAAGCCCAACGTTCATTGATCTATGGTGCACATCTGAATCTAGAAACCATGGAAATCCAATATATATATTTCCAAAGCCATCACCTAGTTTTTCTTGTGTCAATGACACATTTAAACTGTACTAAATTGCTATTATCAGGGAGGTATTTCTTTCAATAAAGAAAATTAAAAAAATATCCTTTGGTTGTTTTCCTGTCCTTCCCAATTTATTCTCTGTGGAGTTCTTCCTTGTTTGTGGCCTTATTACCATAGTTTATTACGTGTGGAGGTCAAATGTTCAGGTTTGTGAGTCTATGTCTATGCACATTTGAGAGGAAATTAGTTCAAACGGGTGCTTACGATTGGCGCCTCCACCTTGTCCGTCTGCCGCACTCAAGTCTAGGACAGCGAGCTGGAGAAACAGACACAAATAGTCAGAAAAACAACAAACACACAGTCATTTTCAGAAGAACAAGCTCTCTAGCTTTGTTCTACGCGAGTGTAGACAATGCTTCTTGCTGCATCAGGTGACACCCAAACCTGCTGCCTACTTGAAAACGAAAGCCAACAATGTATTTTTTTTGTTTATTCATCAGAATACGCGATGTGAACGTACACGAGACAGCTGCTGAACTGTCCAGATTTAAAGGAAGATGACACAGGAATAGATATAACTCCACTAGTTTGAAAAATACTGGAATCTCAATAAACTGCAATCAGCTGGTCAGAGATACTTCACTACAAAAGATAGCAAAGTGATGAGGGAAAAGATGTGATATTGTTTGTGCGTCCAGCTCTGAGGAGAGAATCTAACTGCAGTTTAGGAAACAACTTTGGAGCTTTGGCTGAAGTCATCACAAAAGTGTCTCAACCACTCTTGTATTTATTATACTAATTATATTTATAACTCAAAGTGATGGACTTGTATGTATTGTGTCGTTTTATGTAGTGTATTTGTTAGGAGTTTGCTTTTGTCTACCTGTCCAGGGACAACACATGCAAGTTAGCATCTAACTCTGGTGCAATTACTTTGAACTGTCCCTGCAAAAATAAACAATTAAATAATAAATCTAATTAATTTCGGTCTTGGGGTGGGATGCTCTTCTACACTGCAGCAACATTTAGTGAACTAAGCTAAGAAGAGGGATTGATTTGTCCATAAAAGCCTTCCCAGTGCAGCTTTTTTTTGCATCCTAACTGAAAAAAATATGTATAAATTGCTGAAGTGTTTTGCATCCAACGCTCTCGTAGACCTTTTGCCAATTAGACCTTTATAAAATATAAATTGAGAACATACAGTACTTTTCTGCTGCCATCCAACTGTCTGACCAGTCAGACACATCTAGACTACGTTGCTGGTGACGCAGAAGAAATGAGCTTTTTTTTTTTTTTTTTTTTTTTAAAGCGGGACGCAGTGAAGATAAACTATGTAATATTGCTTTCGAGCTGAAAGCTAGTGGGCTAAACTGTAAAACCCCGCATTATTGGCGTGTCAGAGCTGCTAGCTCCATCTCTGCACACCTCCATTTTATTACTGTATCAAGCTGCAAGACAAACGCAGTGAAGATAATAGTTGACGGGTGCGTTTAATATGCTCACACGGCAAAGCCGACGGACCCACTCGGGCGTAATTAGTAATGTTGCTCTCTGTCCACATCATTTTAAGATAACCATCACATTTAACAATACGACTACGGCTTTCCTAAATCGCGTTTGACAACGCTTTTATGTAGCACACATAGCTATAATCCAACAGTTCAAATGCGGAAGATCAAATCATGGTTTCCACGTCGTAATGTTCGTTCCCCGCCCCACAGCCACTCTTGGTCATGTGCGTGTAGAATTGAAGCGCACCCAACGCTAGCTAGCATGATAGCATCTCGTTAGCGGTGCTTTAGGCTAGCCGGTAAGCTAACATTTATCCCCACAGTTCTAACACTTTTAATCAACTAAAGCTACAAGACACAACAAACTGACGCGGCTTACCTGCTGCTCTAGACCGTGGACATTTTCGACGGCCACATGACTCATAACTATAGAATATGGAGGAAAAATGTTGTCGTTGAAAGAAGGACCTCTTTGTTAGCCGGGTTTGATGCAATGTTATTTCTCCTTTGCCTCTATCTTGTTTCTGTGGCTACAACAGATGACAGCTAGTTAAGTGGTTTACCAGTTATACCGTAACGTTGTAAAATGCTAATCTTGAATTTTGCGTGATGATAAATTCCTGTATTTTAGCTACAAGGATGGCACTTCATGCAAACTCAGCTGATGTCGGTTTGCTCTTAGCTGAAGCTCAGATGAAGCCGTCATGCACTAGTTAAGCGAGCCTGAATAAACCCGAATAAACATCCGGTAGTGTCAAAATAAAAGTCAACACACGGGAGTTAATCATGTAACATTTTGATATGTGCCCACAATAACTATATGTAAATATATGTGGCTATATTCAATGAAAATATATTTTTCTTATGTTCCCTATGAGTGCAAAACGATGGCAAAGTAATCAAATGGGACTCCGCTTTGCTAGTTTATTTGCTTACAAGCGTTTAAAACTCGTAAAGACGAGTCAAATTAAAGGAATATCTACGAAACACTAGTGCACTTAGTCAATATGGTTATGGACCACGATTTCTAGTTAGCCATAATCAGGTAACAGCTCCTTTTATATAACATTTTAAAATTGCAATTTTTCTTGCAATTTAGTTTCCCTACTTCCGGTCTGTCGCTTGGCTGACACTCCCTAGCTTGACTGACGCATCTGAGATGTTATTAATCCAGATAACGCGAGACTTTAACCGTATTTTGTCGCGATAACGCCACTACAGTAAAGTGCAGCTTATCAATTGTCTGCTTTCCATCTTCACTTGCCTGTACATTTATTTAATCACTTGTTTATATATTGATAGGCTATACAACTATTTTATTTATAATATTCTATATATATTTGTAGATGGAAATGCCATATAAATTCAGTCTGCACATATAGCCTACATTGTATTCTAAACCCCATTCAAAAAGCATACAATACCTGCAGTAGAATGAACTACTTTCTTATCCTCCATTGGTGACCACTAATTATTTAAACAACAGTGATAAAGTAAATGGGAAAGGTCTACTAAGGTAAATAGGAGACATCCAACAAAAACATTTTAGAATATTTTAGTATGGAAATGCCCACCCACATGGCTACGGGATGCAAGACTTATCCGCTGTGAGCAAAAAGCACTAAGTTCTGGCACAGTGCTGACAGAGTCCAGTCTATTAGACTGCATCCCTTGCAGCACAGTTGGTCTTTCAAAGTTGGAAGGACTTTCACTCCTGGCTGAGAAACAAGTTTGTGTTCAGGGTCTGAGTACAGGTATCCAAGTAATGGTTAAAAAGGGGCATGTGTGTAAAATGGGAAAATTGTGTTTGTCTCATAAAGGCGATATCAGTTAACTGAATGTGGGCTTAAAGCATACACTAAACTATGTAGGTTTCTTGACGACAAGTGTCATTTTTTGCAAGCTCGCCTGTTGAAAACAGATCAAAGATGTGTCTTTGATCTGTGTCCCAGTTAATAAATCAGGCAAATATATTAAGCCATATACAGAGATCTTACTCAAATTGACAGATAATTCAAGAGTGCTTGAGTCACCACTCTATGTATAAAACTTTTAATGTGACATTGAATTAACTCTTTAAACATCCACTGCAAATCTGCGAGCATAAGTGTTCATATAATTCCCTGCTTTTCTGGTGCGCATGCTGTCTACATTTCTGCATTTTGAGTCATTTTAATCTGAGAGTTTTACTTTATTTTACATAAAGGACACTGAAAGGAAATTGCCGCCTGGTTGCATTTGGCCTTTCCCTGACCAACACACGGTTAATTCAGTGCACCCAACCTTTTCTGCTTGCCCTGTTTGTATGTGTTTTGGTGTTGGAGCATATGGGTGTTTTGCTGCCCTGGTCCTCCATTCTTTGGCCCTGAAGTAAACCACATCAGCTTGTGTGTTTTTTTTAAAAGCTTATTGGCTCTCTCTTCATGGAATTTAACCACATTTATCCATTGAATGCATCATGTGGGGGATCTTTCTAAACTCACACTCCCCAGTCCTGAGCCTTTAGCATGTAAACAGCTATCTATAGTTTAGCACAGTGCAGTTTATGAATGGGAACTCCCTGTTCATGTCAGGACTGCCAGTGGTTGTGGGTTTGGAAAAAGGTTTCCCACTTGTGGTGGAAATGAATAATGACAGTTTCCACTCAGTTGCTTTGCCCTCACTTTTTTGTGTTTTATATTGCATTAATTTACTGAACAAATTCTCAGTTCAAAGAACATGGGACACGCGTTGTTGTTGCAATCATACTTTAAAGACTGTTTTAGCCATTTAACACTTTAGCTTTTGAAGGGACCAGTGGTGTGAACAGACTCTCTCAGGGGATGGGGCCCTAAGAGTGGCACTTCTCTAAATTGCATATTGGACCACAATTAGCTTCTAAACTTGTGAAAATCTAATCACACTCGTAATGCACAGAATCAAATTAATATTGCTTTATGTAACAGGTTTTTTTTTTTCCTTTCCAACCCCTTACTTCTGTCTTTTTCTGTCAGCAAGTTTGTACATGTACAACTGGTCTGACATAATGTGTGAATAGCAGTGTCTAAGAACACAGTTGGTACTCACACAGTACTCCTGATAATACAAAACTTGAATCAGCATGGGCAAATATAAAATTCATACGAGAAAGTCTGTGTTACAAACTGGGGGTGTGAAGTTTGGAAGACCGTGGCATTTATCAGGCGGCAATAAAATGCTACCGGCTGCATTATGGTAATAAGAGGATCAAGCATTTTTGAAGCCTCACCATATTAGGGACTAAAAGTCAGAGTATCCCAGCCTCTTCTTTAATCTTTTAAGCAGTCTACCTGCACTCAAATTGTGCTGGTGTTGTTTTTTCCATTATGTGCATATGTGGGGTTTTTGTCTGACACACTTCTACAACTCGGACTCGCAGTTTTCCAAGATGTTTTTTTGATGTCAACAACAGGCTTGCCATATTGGTTGGGTTAGTGGTTGTCTGCTAAAATTAAACACTATGAATTTGGAGCATGTTGTAGGTTTTAAACTGTGATCCACAAACACACATATATAAATCGTTGTGGTTTATAGTCCGTTCCAAAGTGTATTCAGTGGCTTGGTCAAATTGAATATAAGCTGCTGTTGAAGAGCAGGTTTGTATTTACATAGTTTTAGAGACCAAAATGTCTCTTTTAATAGTTGTTAAGTTTAGGAGCTTCACATAAGACAACCAGCGTCATTTTATTTATTGTATATAATCAAATTGCGAACACCTTGGCAAAATGGATACCAATAGAAAAGCTTCTGATATAGCACAGAATTATAAAGAAATTGGATGGTACGATACAGATACTATGATAACAACCTTCCTGGTTCTCCACTTCATCTAAACATTTGCCAGTCAAAGGTGCCCCAGGATGAACTTTTCAGGGTCACTTGACTCAATGGGACACTTTATTATAAAGAAGCCATCGTTAATGATACTAGGAACAAAATGTCGGCTGCTTGTAACTATTTCCAACGGCTGCATTTCACAACAAACATTAACTTACGTTGTCATTACTCATTTCAGCACCAGTAAAAACTGCTTCCATTACTTTTGCACTTTTATTCACTTTAAGCGTTTCCTGTCTTGTTGGATGATTATTGATGTATGTAAAGTGACAAACAGCTCAACTGTGCAGCAGCCTGTATTCCAGGATTATGAACTTGAATACACCAAAGAAAGAATGAAACAAAAAAACTGTGGTATGTGTCTACCCAGTAACTTTCCACCTTCTGTCTGTAACTTTCCACTGTGGCAGAGGCTGCAGTTAATGTCACCTTAACTCACTCGGTAGTGGCATGTTTCCTTGTTGTGGGGCCTTTTTACTAGAGGATGGGACACTCAGTCTGCTTCACACACCATGATCTGCTGGGCCATTGTCTTTGCCTCAGGTCTTCTTATGCGGCATTTTTATTTAGAAAAACTAAATAGCAATAAATGCAGCTCGTAATGGGTGTAATTTCCAAAATATGCCTTGCAAATGGCAAGTTACTGTAAAGAGAACCAGTACTAAATATATGACGAAGTACATTATTTAGGAATCTCTTTAGATGATTGTGTTTATAACATAGCCACTTATGATATCATTTTAATGATACTATATTAATATTTTGGGACAATCGAGCAGAGGAGTGTGTAGCCTGGTACTAGTTCATTCATTTGAAGAAAGATAAGCGCACTTTGTCAGAGGTACATGGGAAATAATAATAATAAGTGTTCAAATATGAGCACCGTTTCACCCTGTTGCAACCTCGCCCTTTCGCAAATAGCCAAAACCCTCTAGGGCATGACGCTTCAGTAACAAACACAGAGACATAAGACAGAACGAGAGGCAGCCCACATTTGCATTTTGGAAAAGTTTAATAAAAGAAAGCCAGTATTACAAAGTCGGGGAACAATAGTCACCATGATAATGCTAATATGCTGAGGTTCAGCAGGTATCCTATACAATCAACCCTTTTCACCATCTTAGTGTAGCATGCTTGCATGGTAACATTTGCGTATTCACACTTAAAGTACATCAGAGGCTGATGGGAATATCGCCAGTTTTGCAGATATTTGGTTATAAACTAAAGTATTGGACAAACTGGAATTGTCAGCAGATGACCAAAGTTACTCAAATGAGTTCGGCGGAGAACGTGAATGGTGCACCAAAGTTCATGGCAATCCATCCAATAGTTTATGAGACACAAAGTCAAACTTATGGTGTCGCTAGAGGAGTAGTCATCCCAGTGGTAGAGGTTCACCAAAATCAATAGGATTCCTCCTCTGGGAACCGTGAACGTCTGTAGAAGAAATTTGTTCAATGATGTTGAGAGAATTCAGTCTGAACCAACCGACGGAAAAAAGACTGTTGGTATGTTGATGCAGTGTAAAGTTGATTGCGGAAGTTATACCAGTGGACCAGCATAACCAGCTTAATTTATGTGTTATTTTTCCGTGAAGACATTACCTGCGAGTGAAAGTATCAAGTTCAGCAGTGAAAACGTCTGTGCTCTGCAGTCAGGGGAAGGTGGAACCAGTTGGGAAGAGCACATTGCTGATGTCATGACATCTTCAAAAATGACTTTTAGAAGCAAAGTAATCCCACAATGAACCTTTACAAGCACAGCCAATGAAACGTTAATGAAAATCTTCACAATAGCCACATTGAGAAAAAAACCCTCAAGTTATTTGGTCCTAATCAGTTCTCTTGCATGGAATAGTGTTAACATCTGTTTATAACAACGCAATTCACTGGATTGATCCAGGAGAGAACTCTCCTTCACATCTGAAATCAGTTATTACAAATACATACAATACACCATAATTCACAATTATGTTCATAAAAAACATAAAAAAAGACACCCTTTGAGTTCTATAACAGGTGGTGGAAAAAAATAAAAAATGTGACAAGACCTCATTAAGTGCTTTTTTGCCAACACTTCCTTGTGTGCAGCTCAGAACATGTTTCTTACTTTTCAACTTTTTGTTTGAGCAGAACATATGTATCATGTGCATGTGTTGTAACAACACGGCGTAACTCTCTAGCATTATCTGATGTGTTGAGAATAACTACCCTTTGAGATATAAAAGACTAAGAAGAAAAATGAAAACATAAAAGGATCATTTATACATTTCCAGTAACAGTATAACACACGCTGGTGTTATATAGCTGTATAGTACCTAGTGTTTGCACACATCCCACACAGCAAAAGGAGATAAAAAGGTGACGTTGTGTAATAAAACATTAAAAAAAGGCTTTAAGTTGCACTTGGCAATATTGCTATATAAACTTGTGTGCATTCCCCAATACTTGATACAATGTGGAGTAAAAATATTGCTTGTGTCTGCATAGTCGTGGATGGGAACCTCAGAGATGATGTGAATATGAATGTTGATCAAGTGCATGTTAAACCACAGCAGATTGTGGACGGTGAGTGCAAAAATGTTCCTGGGTATTTTCCCAATTTGTGGGTAAATGTTATTAACTACCATCAAGCCAATTTGTGGTTCTGTATACTGCCACCAAACATGTGCACTCGCCTACTAAAGGCAGGAGTTTGTGGCCCTCTGTACTGTTGAGGGGCTTCCCGATAATCCCCTATAAAAAGAGCAATACCGTTTCATTTAATGAAACTTATGATTCAGAGAAATTGATCAAATTACCATCTACAGGAGTTCAAGACTATCGTCACAACAAGTTTCTGCTTCAAGGGGTTATGCTTCAAGTGCTGCATCCATAAACTTTAGTATCTTTTGAATTGATTGTCCATACTAGATGGATGGTCAGTTCACAAAGTTGCCAGGTTTCTATCTATAGCTAAATGTAACTCAATGTTCAAGAAAAATGTGAATAAATGTGCATTTCCATCCACTACCGAGTGGACACTTTGTATGAGCTAGCTTGTTTGAAACAAACTACACCCATGACACTTATCACCATATATAGTGTAGAAAATACATTTCATAATATACAACAAAGTACTAATTTGTTCTATTAAAAAACAAACCTCTTTTCAAGAGTTGGTTCCTCAGCTTAATCCTGATCATATTTAAAATCTATTTGGGTTCTAGATCCAATTGTGCCGGAAAAAGAAACAGACAAAGGACAGACAGAAGACTGTACTGTGTATACAGGAGGCCTTTTAAGTGTAATTTGCAATTTGATTAAATGTTCTCATGAAAGAAAAGAGCAGTTTTCCTGTTCACAATGCTCTTTTTTTAAATGAATTGTTAATACAAAACTAAAGGATAGCTTACCTGCAGTTCATTCCTGCTTGTAGTTTATGGACAATCGTGTCCCACTGCTTGGAGTTAAACGAGGCTATAAGGAGAAATAGATAAAAAGAAAGATCCCGACGGAGCAAATCACCGCCAGTCCTGTGTTCAGGAGGATTTTGGTTCGTAGAGGTTCATGGAGAAGCTCATCCACGATCTTCTCCTGTTCCTGGACTGTAAGGACCCGAGCTTCAGACGGCTTCTCCTGGAAGCCACAGAAAAACTCCAAAGCCTTCAAACACCTCCCACCCTCCACTCCTCCTCCTCCTCCAAGGCAGCCTTCCTCCTCCCCATCCCTCACTCCTCTCCCTTCTCCCTCTTCTACAATTTCATGGTCAGAAATCGGTGAGTGACAACCACTCTGGATTGGAACGTGTGATTCCATCTCACTGGCAATGATAGCGCAACCATTGCTTGGTTGGATATTTTCATTATTGGCCTCAATGCTGTTGAGCTTGTCTGGCTGGTCTTGACACTTTTCTTTAACGAGCAAACTGTTTCCATTTAGGATTGCGTGGTTTAGAGGCTTCAAAGCAATGATACCTTCTCCAGCTTTCTCTTTTTCTTGCTCTTTTAGTCGCTTTCTCCTGTTTAACCCCCACAAGGTAGTGGTTCTGATTTGTTCTTTCGTGGGCGGAGGAGTGCAGAGACTCACAACTACAGTCACCAAAGCTGACACCCAAAACAAGAAGGCTGCCACATACATGAAATGAACATCTTTGATGAAAGATGGCCGATCATCAGGCTGGTCGCAGCTAGGCTCGCGGTAAACCAATGCCAAAATCAGACGCACCGCTCCGAGGACAAACCCTACCAACCCACCCCAAAAGGCACCCGTCTCATTGCAGCGATGCCACAGGACGGCAAGCAAGAAGAGAGCAGCTATGGGTGGAGTCAGGTAATCTGTTACCTCTTGGATGTAATAGAAGATCTGGCCTCCCTGCATCTCGATGATGACCGGCACCCAGGCAATGCTGATGATCACCATGAAAACCACAAACAACCTGCCGACTATCACCAGCTCCCTGGATGACACCTGCTTTCGTAGCATCTTGTAAATATCCAACGCAAATATGGTGCTCGCTGAGTTGAAGATGGAGTCCAAGTCGCTCATTAGAGCTGCAATCATGACAGCCATCATCAGGCCGCGGAGACCAACGGGCATCACTAACATGACGAGCCGCGGGTAAGCCACGTTGCTACAGCCGCTCGCAGAGCCGCACACTTCCATGCAGTGCTCTGGGCTGATACACGCCAACTCATCAGCAAAGAAGATCCTGGAAATCATCCCTGGAATCATGACGACAAATCAATCAGTCATTTAGTGAGTCCACAGTCAGGCTTTTAGAAGTAAGTTACTCAAAAAGCAATTAATGGCTCTACCTGGGATGACAATGATGAACATGGGGAGGATTTTCAGAAAGCCAGCCATGATCGTAGAACCTTTGGCATGGGCGATGTTCTTCGCTGCCAGAACCCGCTGAACAATCACTTGATCTGCACACCAGTACCTGGAACACATGGGGAGGACGCTTAGAGTCGAGAATTAGTCCTCTGCAAAGTACCAACCAGCATTATAGCAATGACATTGGTTCACACCCCATCACATGTGCTGCCAAGGGCTAGCTTTTTAGACAATGTTAGTGTGTCGGCCCACCACGTTGGTCCAAACTGAAATACCCCAACAAGTATTGGATGGACAGCCATGAACCTTCATTAAAGCTGGTGGAGCTCTTCTGGGGAACAAGGGTGTGCTCAGACCTAATACATTTTCACAGTTGTTTCCGACAAGCTTGACACTGGCTCAAAAACGAAAGGCCAGGTGGATTAATATTAATCTTCTGGACACACACACACACACACACACACACACACACACACACACACACACACACAC
>CALSBV010012184.1:3444177-3468978 GCA_943590825.1 Bovichtus diacanthus | reverse complement strand
CACACACACACACACACACACACACACACACACACACACACACACACGTGGAAAGACTTGGACAAGTACCAAATAGAGGCAGGAGTCTGGCCCAGTAAGAAACCGGGCCAAGGCAGGTCTGGATCCCTCGGCCCCCGAAGCATCTTCAGAGCATCTGGCTTCGGGTGGAGGTGGAGGTGACAGGATGCAGAATACGTCAGGTTTGGTGAAGACAGCAAGATGGCAGTTATGTTTGGAGAAGCCTGCATGTACTTGGTCCTCATCCCTTAAAATATCATGGCAGAAATGGTTTAGCATTAAGCATAACATTGCAGTTGATTACTTGGTATTAAGGGTTTAACTTCATGCATAAAGAGATCGATAAAGACCTTCAAGTCCTCCCACTTTGAAGAGGCTGATGCCTGTGAGGCAGAGCGCTCCGGCAATCATGAGGAATGCCTGGACCGTATCTGTGTAGATGACAGCCACCAGTCCTCCAGTAACTGTCAGCAAAGCTGTCATGGCGATGAGTAAGATGATTGACAGGTAGAGGTTCCACCCTAAAGACTCCTGAATGAACAACGCCCCGGCATAGAGATCCACGGACAACTTCGTGAAGATGTACAGGACGAGAGATAACGCAGCAAAATACACTTTTAGTCGGTTCCCGCCGAACCGTTTGGTCAGGTACTCGGGCATGGTGTAGACTCCCGACTGAATGTACACGGGGATAAATATCCAGCCTAACAACTGGAGCAATAATAGAGCATTTATTTCCCACGCAGCCACGCTGAACCCGCTAGCAGCACCTGATCCAGCGAGTCCAATGAAGTGCTCGCTTCCTATGTTGCTGACGAATAGAGATGCTCCTACAGCCGCCCAATTCATGGAGCGACCAGCGAGGAAGTAGCCGCTCACTGTGTTCTTATTTGCTTTCCGCATGGCAAAGAAACCGATCGCTAGCACCAGGATGAAGTAGATTACTACGACGGTGATGTCTGCCACTTCCATGGTGGCGGCGGCAGCCATGTTTGAGCACTGTTGTAGCTCTTTAACAGAAAGAACACCGTTTTCTCCAGGTGCAATATCTATACACTTTATATCTAGTTTTGAGCCTGAATAAGTGCAGATACAGTGAAATAACTCTGAAATTGCCACTAATTTAAAAAGGCACAGATTCCTATTTTAATCCCTTTCATAAGGTTGTCAAACAGTGTTTTTTTAACTGGGCAACACAATCATTATATAGAGCCGTCTGCACATTGTCATATATAAAGTATAAAGCAGTTATCAAGCAGACGTCTGAGATAACTGTTCCTTTGTAGTCAACCTCAGCTTTGGGAATCAATGCAAGTTGTAGCTTGACAGCTTGCAAAATGGCGGTGCATTGTCACTGGGTTTTGACTGCAGAAGCCTCTAAAGAAAATGAGCATCTGGATCCTGCAACAAACACAAATGTACAAACAACATTTTAATTAATCTTTCTAGAGCAATGCACAACATGCTGTAACCAAGTTTGAGACTTCTACCTCGATCAAAAGCACTGGATCCTACGTTTCCCATAATGCAACTTAGAAATGTCTTTCATTAGATCCTACCTTGCATGTTTAGCGACTCCACATCTCCCTGTTAACCTCACATCCACACCTCCAGTTAAAAACACCCAGCTAACCCTGATGACATCACTATGACTGTCAATGTCTGTTTTCTCAAAGTTCCCCAAAATCATCACACAACTGTTCCCTCGTAGTACAGCGTTCCCTATGACTAGTAAACTGATCATCATCTGCACTCTAAGTCTGCTGCTCATTTCTTTGCCCTTCTGTTTTAACTATTATGTCACTTGCATTTTTTATATGGCCTAATGCTGTGAAGTTATGTTATTGTTCAAATGTCAACAAATATGCATGAATGCTTGTAAGTTTTTGTACATGAAGGAAATGTCTTGATTAATGCAACCCCTGGTTATATCAAGACCCCTGCAAGCTGTGTAAACACTGAAAACATGTTTCTTTTCTTTTCTGCCTCGTCTTTCCGACGCACCTGCACAGCAGAGCCTTTCATAAAGCGTTTTGTTTCCTCATGTTGTAGCTTTTTCAGAGGGTGAAGGAGCTTGGGAATGACAAACAGTTGTCTGTGCTAAGTCTGAGGCAAGTGGAGCAGTCAGCACCTAACCCTTTCTAGGATGCTGTCCTTTGAGATTGACATAGCTTTGATGTCCCCCGGACAATGCTGTTAAAGGGGAATCGATTATATAACAGCCCCAAATCTCAGTGCTTTTATTCAGACTCACTCCTGTATGCAGACTGACTGGTTAGACCGCTGATTGCAAAGGACGTTAGAAATCTTTTAGGTCTCTAACTGCCAAATATATTTCATTCCTATAGTGTGGTGCTTAAGAGATGTGGGCGTTTACCAGGCACGGAGGGGATCAAGTTGTCTCATGGGGAAGCAGCCCATAATTGTCTGTTAGCGATGCTAGCCTTGACACAGGACTGTAGTGTGAGGGTCCTGCATCAGGGCTGCTGTTTGTGTTTGTTGCTGAGCAGAGCGTGCTGGTGGGTTGAGGGCAGCTGGTGTTGACTGTGTGAATGCGTACAAGTCTTTGGAAAATCTAAAAATCTCCACCAGTGTAAACGGTTGGGAACAATAGCATCACTGACATTTCCTCACCGGAGTACATTGGACATATATTTCCACTTGTAGGGTTTACCCCTGATGCTACTTGCAGTAGAGACAATATTGATATTTAATAATTAGTACAAGGATACTTTTCGAGGGGAATGCCGGGTAAACTGAGGTTTTGTCATTTGAAGTTTCAAGGCATCTGAGTTTTATTAGGAGACTTCTGTCAAACACATTTTGGAGGTTTAAACAGATTTATTACTTCTATTTAGTTTGGTTACATTCAAGGAAGGGAGTCACTACTGCTACGCTTTCTCTACCACATGGTTTTAAATCAAGATATGGAGTTTGAATGCATTTTAATATTCATTTTGCATTCTGTGCTTTTAAATACAGAAAAACTGCCTTTAAAAAAAAAACAAAAAAAAAAACACACCACTTTCTTCTGGATAATTCTGGATTCCCTTACACTTCACTTAAAGGAATACTTCACCCACAAAATGATCATTTGTATCACAATTACTCACCCTGTGTTATCTTGAATTCTTGGGAAAAACCCCTCTATTTTTCTCGCATGCCTGCACAATGCAGTAGAGAAAAGTCTTGAAGAATTGAAGTAAATGGCAGCTTTGTTTAACAACAAGAATACAAGATAACACAGGGTGAGTGATTGATATATAAAGGAAATGGTCATTCTTGATGGTTTGACTGTGATCCTGTATATTAATATTCTTATGATATTCTACAGGAAAAACTGAAGAAGCAATTTATGGGATGTTGCAGTGATATAGGCCTACCTATAATATTCTTATAGTTCAAATGCTGGTTTAATTCATTGTGGGTTTTCTATATTTCTTTTTAATTAATTATAATTTATGCAGTATTTTTTGTACTTCAACTTGACTTTTTTGTGGTACTGAAAGTATAATGAAAAGTTTGCTATTTCTATGAAATTCCTGTAGTTTTTATACAAAATATGGATTAGGCAAAATATGGTACAATATATGGTTGCTGTGCTTTTAATTCTATGATTTATTTTATATTACTGTAATATTTCAAAGGGGCCTTCTGTGGAACTGCAAGTGAGATTATAATGAACCGTTTCCTATAATATTCATGTATAATCTTACACACTACAATTTTTTTATACGTATTTTTCTAGCACATTACAGTTTTCCATATTTTTTACAACCTCTTTTCCACGAATAGAGCATTATCCAAGCATTACTACAATATTCAAATGACATGTTAACAAGTGAAACGTGTCTGTGCGGATTAGCAGTTACAAGAGCTTCACAAACATACCAGACACAACTATTATTTACATACAGAATGAGACAAAACTCCCCCGTTTGAATGTCTATCGCGATATTTAAGCCTCACTTTAAACAGTAATAACACGAGACTCACCTGCTGGGCGGCTGCTCTGCTCCGTGTCGTCTCACACACTTTGTGTTTGCTGTGGAAAGTTTACTGACTTAGTCTCGGACCAGCAGAGACCTCGGCCTTTTAACAGGAGCGCGAGCCTCCGCCCACAGCAGCATCATCATCATCATCATCATCATCATCATGCGGGAAAAACAGTCTGATGATGAGGATGATGAGTAAATAAATAAATAATAGATTATATAGTTTATATTCTCACTTTATGGATATTGTTTTTACATTTTACATGACGATATGCTATTTTAGGATTTGTTATTCAGGTAGTCGTGACTATGAAACTTAAGCTGCATAACAATTGTGAATTGCATGGCAAAAATAGAAATGTGTGCTTTAGGTATAAAAACAAAATAGTTATCACTTTGTTGTTTTTATTGGAGCATGGCCAGATTCACTCTTGGAGGAGTTTCCGGGGTGAAACTAAAACAATATTATTATATGTTATATGCCTCCACCAAGCAGTCAAGTTGCAGTGTACATCCGTGTCTGTCCAAAACGTCATTTATGGTGAAATTGTCATAATTAGCGTTTGAATCCTTGAGTTACAGCCAAATGTTTTGTGAGGTCACAGTGACCTTGACCTTTGACAGACGGACAACCTATAGTTACGTTGCGTATACCACGCTGCCTTCAGGTACCTAGCAAGTACGGAGCAGAGTAGAGTAAGAATAGGAAGAGCTTTCTACAAAATCTGACTTCCACCACTTTGAAAGCTCACTAATTACCACGTATCTTATGTGTTTAAATATAACTGGTGAAACTGTAATTTGTAGAAGTGACGGCCTTTACTAGAGCTTTATTAACCATTAAAGAGCGGCTGCCCGCAACAGCAATAAGTAAATGCATTTACTATTTAAATGAAATCCCGATCAGAACCCACTTCTATATTATATTTAACAAAGATATCTAAAAATGAGTCCACGTCACCTTTTCCTGATGAAAAAGTCTCCAAGTTTTTCTATTATTCTTCAACGTGTTTTTGTTTCACTCTATTAATTTCAGCACATGGTTTGATGAGTTAAGAGAAATTGGGACGAGCAGCTTGTTGAATGCATGTGCTTTACACACATAGCAGCGCACACACGAATGCACCCACAGTTACTTATAAACCCAGCTCTTCAGCGAGTCATGAGAACGTGGATGCTGACTTGGCACTTTGTGTGCGTGTGTGTGTGTGTGTGTGTGTGTTTGTATTCTTCTTTTTACATATAAAAGTGTGTGTTGTTTATACATGTATGCAACTTTAATTCAAGCCTGCACGACTTTATTTATTGGCTCCCTGCATGAATGCACGCAGACTATTTTATTTGCAAGTGTTTTAGTGTGTGTGTTTGTGTGTGTGTGTTGACACCTTATTACCCATTTGCAAGAAAGAGGTGACCATGATCTTACCATGACAGCAGAGTCCTACTTTTTTTACTTTTTTTTTTTTCATGTGACTTTGAAATTGCTACCTAATCAGAATATATAACTTATTTACCAGAGACTGAGTTCACTGAAGTTTGATTTTAAAACACAGAACGTGACGTGTGTGAACAAAACATTAAGGTATTCTGATAGTACATTGCTGCTGTTGCTCCATTCAGCCACTAGATGGAACTAATGCACAGAAATCTGAGCAGCAGCACTGAAGCAAAAGTGTTTGAAACAAGTTGCATCTCTCGCCATGTGTGAAGTGCACTGTCCCAGTAGACCTGAAGTCCTCTGTCAGACTCTTTAGGATAAATGTCCATCCCCGCGGGCTCAGGCGGTGCAGTTTTGGAGCTTATTCTCTTATAAAGAAGCTCCTTTTCCATAAATCCACCCTCCGTTCCTGCTATAAAAAACAATAACACAGAAGCTGATATATTTAGCAACACTGGAAAACTTGCTGATTCTTATCATTTCTTCTTCTCAATACGAACTTTTTTCTGTTGTCATTGGTGTGAAGCCACATTTCTATCAGAATCCTGACCATGTTTCTCAGCGGCAGGAAGTTACTAATCAAAGGATATCAACTTCATCTGGTTTCCCTTAACCTCCATATCAGAACTATAACACCCTGCAACTAAAAACACATCTAACACACATTGCACTCCATAGGGGCGCTGTTTGCCATGCTAATTTGAAGAGAAAAAAAAACGAAACAAAGTCAAGAAAAAGGGGCCAATATTCACTCATACCCATAAAACAGGCAGTGGAGGAGCTCATCCAAAGGAACTGACTTTATATTCAATTTTTCAAACTGCGCAAATGTCAAACTCAGCTCAAGAAGTGCAGAGATCCCTTTTATAAGGAGACATATTTACACAACAAAGACAATGTGGGTCGTCACTGCGCTGCAGCAAACTGCTGTAAGAGCATGAAGTAATATTGAAGCCTCCGGCCTCCTCTCACACAGAGAGAAGGTCCTCTGCACGGGGGCACGAGCTGAGCTGTGTTTTTGACTTGCTCTGATCATTTTATCTTTCTGCACGTTAAAGCTCATCTCACTACAAATCACATATGTTTCACGACTAACTTACTGTTTTATATATATATATTTATTTATTTTTTTACAAATTTCCATTTCCTTATGATGGACAGTTTATGAGGAGCTAGACATTTTTATATCTTTAAATATAAACTTAAAGCCAACTACATTATCTTGGCTTCTGAAGAGAGTATTACATTTCTTTTTACTCTTGTTTTAAATGTTTCTCATTTCTGTTTTTCAGCTTCCAATTGCTCTACTGTTTGTATCTGAACTGCGTTATCAGTCGCCCGTGAAGCACTTTGGTTTGTAATATCAGCTGTGTTCATCCCTCATCCCGTCTCAAAACCAGGAGCGTCGAAGCTGCTAACTCGGACCAGGACAGAAGTTTCTGTCATGTCAGATGTCAGTTTATTATTATTTATTGTGGAACTGTGTGCTGTTTAAAGCCTCAGACTGTGGATGGCGCCACTCTTCCACTGAACAAACAGCACCCTCGGCCGTTTTATTCATCTAAAGTCTGAAATGTCTGTTCCATCAAATGACCTCCATGTACTAAACTGACGGCATCACATACTGTTACAACTGAATAGTGCTATAGTCCTGCAGATTTTTTTTGTTTTTGACCCTGGGCTGGAATGGAAATTATGACCAGATTTAATGTCAGTTCTTCCTCTCAGCTCCCTGCATCATAGTTATAAAGTGTTTTTCTGCTCTCCCACTTCCCTTCAAACTTGAAATCTCTCCTCACAAAGACTGTAAGAAAGAGAAGCGGGGCTCCTTTCTTCACCCATCAAAAATTAATAGACCATTTTTGTGGTGAAATACTGACTGGAAATTTCAAGAACCAACACTGTCAATCAAATACACACAAGCGGGTATCCCTACTGAGGGAAACCAAAACATCAGATAAAAGGTTTTTGCAGACTATATTTAATCTCATCCCTCAGCATCCCCGCAAGTCCACGACTCTTCTGCATTCAGCTGAGTGACAGACAGACACGAAACCGCTGAACAGGACTTTTTGGCTTTAAAACAGAATTTTGAGGATGAAGAATTTATGTTGCAGAGTTAAAAGTGTCATCATCTGCCAGGGAAATGTAATGAAGTAATCGTGAACAAAATCACTAAATTACTTAACATCGCTACTGTACTGCACTTAAGTACAAATCTGAGCCACTTGAGTATCTATTTCATGCTGCTTTATACTTCTACTCCACCTCAGAGGCAAATATTGTACTTTACTCAGATTAATAATACAGAATATAATCAACAAAGATTTTATCATGTATTATTATAGGTTATAGATTATTATAGGAACAATTGATTCACAAGCTACCCGGTAGTATATGAATACAAATGTAAAAAAGCCCCACCTTAACCAGCTGCAATATTAAAGTGATGAACACATTAATGCATCAATAATTATAACACAATATTGTATAATATTCTGAAGTGTGCTATTCTGCAAAATGAGTGGCCTACTTTTAATTGTTGTTACTTTTAAGTATATTTTCAAACTAATACCGTTACTTAAGTAAAGTTTTGAATGCAGGACTTTCACTTGTAATAGAGTATTTATACTCTGTTGTATAACCACTTTTACTGAAGTACAAAATCTGAGTATTTCTTTCACTTCTGATTACCAGACACCGGCACTGATCATGTGCTGTACACTATGTAGCTGGAGCCAGCAGCTGGTTAGCTTAGCTTAGCACACATCTGGAAACAGGGGGGAACAGCAAGCCTGTCTAAATGTAAATGTTCTGCATTTATATAGCACTTTTCCAATCTTTGCGATCACTCAAAGCGCTTTACAGCACATGTCAGCATTCACCCATTCACACACACTCATACAGAGTCAGAGGTGACTGTACAAGGTGCCACATGCTCATCAGAGATAACCATTCACACACACTCACACACACTCGCACACTGTTGGCCATCGGGAGCAATTTGGGGTTCAGTATCTTGCTCAAGGACACTTTGACGTGCTGACCATAGAGGCCGAGGATCGAACAACCGACCCTCCGACGAGTGGACGACCTCCACCTCCTGAGCCACAGCCGTCCACGATGTAACAGAATCCACCTACGAGCATCTCTAAAAGCTCACTAATCTTGTTTTAATAACTTCATTGTTGCAGTTGATGTGATGTTGTGCGTTCCTAAATAAATGTAATCAAACAGGGTATATGTGCAATGCACAGAGAGTAGGAGGGGTCAATAAGGAGCCCTGGTGCCACCAGGCCATATCTGGAAAAAGGGATTTCTCTGCAGCACAGTGACAAAGGAGAAGAAGGAAAAGAAGAAGAAGAAGGAGGAGAAGATGGAGGAGGAGGAGGAGGAGGAGGAGGAGGGCGCTATTCTTCTAACGCAAACAGAGCTGAGGCCCTTAGAGTTGCTGCCGATGGCAGATGGTGGAAGGAAGGAAAGGCAGATGGAAAAATCACTTCCAACATGTTTATCATCGTCAAGAAGCGCGCGTGTGTGTGTGTGTGTGTGTGTGTGTGTGTGTGTGTGTGGGGGCAATTCCCCCGGGGTTAATGAAAAATGTGATTGAAATTTGAGAAAGACTCTAGCACTAAAAGTCTAAAAGTCACACTGGTTTGAGAGAGGCTATACATATACGTGTTGATAATGTTTCTTATTGTCTCTGTATGAATAAAGCTTAATGTGTTTTTGCAGAGCGCTGCAGAACACATGAGATCAGGAACGTCTTTTATTTGGATATACGAAGACGCTTTCTGCTGCTCCAATGTACAAAACACATCCTGTTTGATTGTTTTATGTATTCTTCTGTTCATAGACAGATTCATCTAAATGCTATGCTAAAGATTTGTCAATTGGATGCAACTGTTTAGGAATTATGTAACTATATTTCATTAGCAAAATACATTGTAGAGGATTGTATTTCATCAACATATCGACAAAAATGTTTATATTGAGCGTACCTGCTGATCACACTGCAGGATGCTCACTAAATGCTGAGTGAGAAAGTTCACTCACTTCACCCATATATCCACATATTTCTCCAAACTATCAAGTTGTGGCGACTAAGCTATGTTGAAGTGACTCGTCTTTACTGTATGTTCAGGGTGGCGCTGATGATGGAGGGTTTGCTTCATGCAACTTTAAGAACTTGGTTCAAGTTGGAGAAAGATTTTGCTACAATGTTGAGAAAGTCAATAGTTGAAGAAGCAGGACACAAAGATGCGAGTCCTGAGCCGCTGACATTTTAATGCATATGTACAGTCTGACGTTGCCATGGCCAGTAAATGTACGTTCACAGCTGTTGCTATGGTGATATGTATGTGTGAGGGAGTGCAGAGAGGCGGCTGAGAAACTTGAGAAACACATGACTTTGTGACCTCTGCAAACACACCCCTGGCAGCATGAAGCATGTAGTCTGTGTGTGTGTCTGCGTCTGTGTGTGTGAGTCTGTGTGTGTGTGTCTGTGTCTGCGCCTGTGTCTGTGTGTGTGTGTGTGTGTGTGTGTGTGTGCGTGTGTGTGTGTGTGTCTGCGTCTGTGTCTGTGTGTGTGTGTGCATGCGTGTGTGTGTGTGTGCAGAAAGAGTGAGAAACGCTATAGTTTTTCTAACTCAGTCAAATCTGTGCACACAAACATATTTTTAGGGTCAGTGTGACTTGCACTTCCTGAGAATATCATAGCAGTGAATAAACCTCTTTAATCAGCTTGGAAATAAAAGAAAAAAACCCCTCCTTGTGCAGTGACTCCAAAACCTGCCTGTGAATCATCACATTTGAAGTTGTCCTCACAATAGAAGTAATCCAGGGATAGTTGTCTGTACATTCACAGGTACACTGCAAACAGGAACTGCTAATAGCTGATTTGTCAAAAATGTAAAAAGAATATAGGCCCAAAATAACGGAGCTCAAGTTGAAGCCCAAAGCTAACTCACTGACTCCATGGCAACAATATACAAAAGCCCCAGAATTATGGGACCTATCCAAAACTTTCAGGATGATTATCGCCCAAATGAAAACAAGACAAAGAAGAATAATAGACAAATACAATCCATTTAAAAAGATGTTTTGGTGGGCGGTACAGTGTCTGGAACCAGCTGTTAGTGTTTATGTCTTTTCAACAAAACGGAAAGAACAGTCTTCAAATTAAAGTTATTTCAAGGAAACCACTAATCTTCAGCTGTCTGGTCTCAGACAGAAACACTCAGAGGTGATCACATGTTTACGGTCATAACAACCCTGATTCAGAACAAATATTTAGCTGAAGCGCGACTGAAGCTGAGAGCTGTGAATAAAGGTCATAGGCGAGTTCAGCTTAAAGGATAACTCCAGTTCATTTGACATTTTGTAGTTTTGTCCGTCATTTGCATCAGTAATGCCAACATTGTGCAGAGATCTGGGAGCACAAATCATTACAATTAAACACACAGTCAGATCATCTAAACCTTTGTTTGGAGGAACTGTCAGTTAGGCTGGTTTTTCCTCTTTAATTAGACTCTTAATTGAATAAAATGATGTGCAATCTTGAGAGCAAACGTGGCCGGGCCTTTCAACTGGTGGGAGGTGGAATAGAATAAAAGTGCAGTGTTTTGGCATTAAAACCTCGACTAAATGTTAATAATAATATAAATAGTAATACACTTTATTTATAGGGTGCTTTTCAGGATACTCAGACACTTTGCATAAGTCTACATACATAAAGCAACATACTAAAATATATATATATAAATATATATATATATATATATATATATATATATATATATATATAATACATTACTCAAACTTCAAAAGCGGTTCTAAAAATGTGAGTTTTGATTTGAGATTTGCACCAGGACAGATTGGTGCAGGAGAGAGTTCCAAAGGGAGAAGTTAAAATAATGTCTCCCTCTCAAATCATTTTTCACTTTTGTGGGATTAGGGTTGTCCAGAATTTGATCCAATGTAAAGTTACAGAGAATTAAAATAAATACTGACTAAATTCTGCATCTCAACTTCTCTCATTCCTTGATTGTTCCTTCTCTCCATCCCTCAGTTGGTTTAAATAAGAGCGTCTTATTGTCGGGGGGGGACATCTGATCCTCACACACACACACACACACACACACACACGCACACCTAAACATGCTGACACCAAGCGCTAGCTCAGCTTTTTCAACAGAGAGGGAGTAGTTGACAGACGAATGAGGAGGAATAAAGAGCCCATCCTCTCTCTTTCTTTGTCTCTCTCTTTCTTTTTAAGTACCAACCGATGCAGTGAACCAGCGCTCAGAGCTCTTACGTAACCCTGTGAGTGTGTGCATGTATTTCACTTGGTTTGTATTTTTTCTTGAAGGGCATTGTGATTCATTAAAAGCAGATTATAAAGCCATTTGAAGGAGAAAGAAGAAGCTTCCGGCGTCGGTCATACGCCTCGTTGAAGATGAGATGTTGTACTCCGACAAATTTGCACCCCAAGCTGCAAGTTTATGCAATACAAATTACCAAGGACAACAACAAATGTGCCCATCAGGGTCGATTCAAGATGAATTTGGCAGCCCGCACAACCTCCAGAGTGGTGTATGCAATCATAACACAGGTTGGGACTGTATTTGACACTAAAACCATGTGTGTCTGCATGACATTACATTCATTTGGGAAATGCTTTTGTCCCAAAAAGCCAAACATTGTATGTGCATCCCTCCAAGAGAAACAACTAAAACAGTGTGGTTCAGGTCAGAGGAACATTGGAGTTATGGCAAATAAACTATGGTTAGGGTTTGCCAAACACTTAGTACAGTTATGGTTTGGGAAATATTATTGTTGGGGGTAATACAAATGCCCTCTTTAACCAACAGTTAACATTAATTTCTCTGACCACGATCTCTTCAACTTCAAACTACAAATCGGTGGCTACGTGGGCTTCAACACACACTGTGGTCATTTAATTATAAATGAAAACCTTTGTGAGCGAATAAAACAAAAAAGCTCATTCCTATTCTGAATCAAAAACATTTCTACACTTCAGGGCTCCGTCCTCCTGTGACACAACAGGAAACAAATGATGTCGTAGTAAAAGGTTTTTTTAATGAGCCAATAGCTCAAGTACACGGGTGATAATTTCACCCGGGAGGTAAATTAATAGAACATTCAAATAAAATTGTTCAGATATTTAGGGGTATATTCGAATATTTCAAAGAAATCCGAAAAACAAATTGTGGTATTGAAATTACTCATTAATATCACCAGATGGCAATTTAATAGAAATAAAAAAGGGAATTGAAAACATTAAAAACGTTATATTAAGATTGGATTGAATGACTATGTGTAATGTGAAGGTATTATAATAACCATCATTTGAACACAAAAAAAACTCCAAATGAAGGCTAATGTTGCTACATGTCTGTGGATGTGTAATTCATTTTAATTAGGTAATTATTTGTTAACACATTAGCCATAGCAACTTAAAGGTCCCATATTGTAAAAAGTGAGGTTTCCATGTGTTTTTTGATTATAAAGCAGGTCTAAGTGCTATATAAATACTGTGAAAGTAGCAAAACACTCCACAGAGAAGGCGGCTTAAAGAGACAGGCGCTAAAACGCAGCGTTTCAGACAGAAGGTCAATGCAGGTATATTCAGACAGACAGTATGAGAAAAATAAAGTGTTTTTTGAACATAAAAGCAGGTAAACGTGTCCAAGAAGAAACCCAAAATACAAGTATAAACCTGAAAATGAGCACAATATGTCTCCTTTATCACTGTTTTTAGCTAGTTCTGCTGCCCTCAAGTGGCCAGAAGACAGAAACACATTGATGCAGCTTTAAATGAAAATCTCAATTCCAAAAAAAAACCCAAAAGAAAACACTGAAGAAAATTGAAATGTACAATATAAAGCTGTCCGGGATAAAAAAAAAAAAAAAAACACCACCTCATTAGAACCAGGAGGAGTCAGTCTGCAGGTCACTATGCAGTGTGTGTGTGTGTGTGTGTGTGTGTGTGTGTGTGTGTGTGTGTGTGTGTGCGTGTGTGTGTGTGTGTGTGCGTGTGTAGTTAATCCACTAAATCCTGCTCAGACAGTCATTTATACCATCTGAGTGATGAAGGACAGTCAGCTGCTGTATGAAGTGTGCCCGACCTCCGTCACCCTGAATGTGTGTGGACTTAAATAACCTCTTGGCTTCAGTGGGTTGTATGAGCAGTTATATTATATATATATATATATATATATATATGTGTGTGTCTGACACAATGTACACATCAAACATGATGAACTCTTGTTATTATTCCTGAACAGAATCAATTCTTCCAGAGCTTTAACCCACGGAGTCGAGCTTCTTCTCGGCGATGCACATATTGACTTTACTATAAACAAAAAGGCCCAAATGTGGAACATTTTACCATTGATGCATCATTCATCAGTATTAGAGACATTAGTGGAAACACAGATTGAGACACTGTAACCTGCAATAACTTTAAACAAATGAAAGCGTCGTTGAAAAGTTTGACTGCCTCTGTAGGACTTCAGGAACTTTATTATCACTAAATTAGAGTTAGTTGTTCTATCAAGGCTGAATTTATTGCTTTTTTATATTTATTGCTTGCATTTTTGTATTTCCACTTTTACTCCTTCCACCACTGCCTACAGATTATAATGCGGTGCAGATATATCATAACGTGTTTGAACGTGGAAGTTTGTTCTTGAAAAACCCTTAAGTGCACCACCCGGGGGGGGGAATACCTTTTAGTGATTCATACTACTGAGAGACATAAAACTAGCATTTAGCATCTGAATGATTCATATCCAGGGAAATGCTGCAGCTGCTCGGAGTTTCGGGATAAACGTAAAGATTTCAGAGCATCACATGTTTAAAACATGTCTTCTGGCAATTAGTAAAATTGTAGTAAACCTCCATCTGGCAACAATATAAGACTGGTTATACTGGGTAGCTCCCAGAGTGTGCAGGTACTGCCCCAGGCCTTTACTGTAAATACACAGTTTATAAGGATTAGCGTGAACCGACAATATGTTTTTTTAATTATCAGCAGTTTGTATTATAAACCACAAAAAGCACAGGATGTGTTTATCACAGTGTGTTATTCCCAAGGAGACATTTCACACTCACCTTTGTCAACTTGAACCTGCACCTCCAGAAAACTCGAGCTCATCAACAGACCTGCAGGAAGTGATCACAGTGGGAGTCATTATCATAATATGACTTCACGCTGTGTTCAGTTGAATGAAAAGACGCTCAACGAAAAGAAAGTCTCAGTAATCATGAGACGTCAAGGCTGCAACGGGTCACAGCACGCACCAACATCATCAGACACTTCAGGCCAAACATGTTAATAGTCATTTTAATAGTCAGAGTTTTATGTCTCAATATAAGTGATCAGACTTTTTATACGTCTGAGTTTGTACATCGTCAAACCCCACAAAGATCACAACATCGCCGCGCATGGTCAGATTACTCACAATGGTTAGAGTTAAGGTTGTTTGGATGGACAGTTTGATAAAAAAAACTAAAACAAAATGGGGATAAAAACCAGGAGAAATCTGATTGTATAGAAGTCTATGAGAAAATGACCCTACTTCTCACTTCAAATATCATCCCAGTAAATATTTTCCTGATGAGTTTATGATCTCAGTCATTAGTTTCAAGTCTTCTTTAATACAGCATGATGTTCATTTAGTAAATTATGGTCCCATTTAGAGTATAATAGGCGATAAAGCAGCGTATGCTTTCGGGTGTGGCTGACTTGTGTCAATATCACAGTGTTGTCCGTTTTGGGTGTTTTCACATGTTTTCCTCTTCAAACATTAACCCTTTCACAGTGTGTTTTCAGTTCATTCAAGGTAATTGTAACATTTTATCACCTAAAAAACCAAGATGGTGCTGGCCAAAATGTCAAACTCGAGGCTTCAAACCGTAGTCAACAAACCAACGGATGACGTCGCGCCGACTTCCTGCACTTCTTATACACAGTGTATTTTAATAAAAATGCCAAAAAATGTAAATAGCAAACACTTGTAAAACACAGCAGGACAACATTCGGTTGCATGAAGCTGGCGGCTCTTTCATTTGAAGCGTATCTGTAGGCAGTACAGTGTTGGAGGTGACGACCCAGGAGAACAGGACAGAGCGTGTATGATAGTGAGAGGAGGAGGTTGGCGTATTTCATAAACCTGAGGCACATTTTGACTTTTAATCTGAAGTGGGGAAGAAAGAAATCTATCCAATTTAATTCTCCAAGATGCTGCACTTGATTTGTTGCAGCTAACAGATCTTCACACAACGTTATGAGGAATGTATCTCTCAAGGATTTCAGTTTCTCTTTTAAAGAATATATTTTTAGCTTAGCGTTTTACACTCAGCTGCTATATTGTAAACAGGAGAGTTCTGTTGAAGTGACAAAGTTTTCTTTTCACTTCTGTTATGAACTTTTTCGCAGCAGAAGACTGCAAAGTGCAAACTTAGCTATTCTTTGAAAAGCAATATGACTGAGCTGCCATCGAGTGTCTTAAAGGTTCATTTAAAGGAATTTGGTGTATTGTTAGCCATGCTAGCAGCGACGCTCTGGGGAGAGCTATGTTGGTCGGTCAATTTGCTCTGGAGAGAAATATTGGTCCAAATATTGGATGGCTTGCCTTTTAAATGTCAGTGATCTCCAGAGAAATAATCCGAAGATGTTTGTCATCCCCTGACTTGAAGTCCATTTTGCAGACAACTGTGCGATGGCTAAAAATACTGAAATGCAAGTTTCATTACAGTGAATGATGGTCTTGTGAGGTCTGTTTGCTTTCTCACGCATTTCCGTATTAAGTGTCAAGTCAAATAAATCAAAGCTTTTCAAAAAAAATCTGATCCAGTCTTAATACACACACCGCTATGTTAAAAACATGAGCTAATACTGAATTTTGCAGCCTATAAATTGCTGTAGGCTTAATAAACATGACACCAAAAAAAAAAAAATCAACTCATCTCTTTCCTTATACGGCCTGAAGATAAGATTGAGAAGCCACAGCTGACCAGAGCCTGCGCTCTTCATTAGGTAAAGGAGCAGGACTGCTGGGTCAAACTCTGTGGAAAAGAGGTTAATGTAAGTTGCCCCCGGGGCTGAAATATGAGCATCCACAGAGCATCAAAACAGCCAGAATAATGAAGGGTCAGTATGATCATGATGGGATCTGACACTCTATGTGTAGTAATACATATCCACTGCTCTGTGACGTGTAAACTGGAGCGGATGAAGGAAGTGGCCGAGTAACATTCAGTGGAGAAGGAAATTGTTGAAAGGTCTTCAAATGATGCAGTTCTTCTCTTTCTCTTTGCAGCAAAGGAAAAGAGTTTATAGAAGAGAATTGTTTTATTGGGGTGATGCAGTTACAACTCAGCTCTTTGGTACTTGTAGGCCACACAATCAGCAAGTACCTGAATGGTGTAAAATACGGTAATTTAACTCACCGCAAATCTATTTTAAGTTTGTAAATTGTTTTACATTTCTAAAAACTTTGCCCGGCCTTGCGTTCAAGTTTCTATTTTTGACATTCAAGTTAATTATTTATTTTCTAGACGTTATCGTTTCAACACTAGCGTCTTTTAAATTGATATTTTTAGTATCAACATAGTATCAGCAGGTGTATCAACACCTGCAGCAGAAAGGTTTGTTTGTGTATATTTTTAATTCAAGTGGAGTTATTTTGACCTTTTTAAGACCCTAACCTAAGTAATGTTCCCTGTTGCTTCGTATCCTTTAAATACTTGGAGGTAAATAGAAGCCCCAAAAAAATAAAATCCATTTCATGCGTCTATTTCAACAATAAATAACACTTGAATAATATTCTTTTTTTTTCATACGTGGGTCTGAATGCGTTTGCATGTATATCACATGTACAGTTGTTCTCTTGCGCTGGCACACATGAGCAGGGAGGGTGTGAAGTGTAGTGTAATAATGACATCCAGGATTTAATGGTTGGTGATTGTGTGTGAAGTGTGACATGTTGTCTGCTCCTCCTCCTCCTCCTCCTCCTCCGCCCTCCCTCACTCAGCGTTTTATGTGACCGTGAAGTGCAGTAAATGACGGCTCGTACACAAAAGCCTGCATCGCACTTTGAAGATGACTTGACCCAAATCTTCACTCCGCTGTCCAGACATGGCAGGAGCAGCAGATCTGGGTCACACAAGGTTACTCATCAAATGTGACTGTTTGTCTATTAAACTCCCATCATCCCGAAGCAGCTAAACTTCATCTTTTGTTAATGGCTAATGGCAGAAGATTACATGCTGTGCCTCTAACACTACTACAGCTGCAGCCATGGTAACGTGCCGTAACACAGCTAGTTAAAGGTTCATATCAAACACACAATCACAAATGTGCGAGGTCTGTTTTTGCAGATTGGCGCTTTCAAAAGTTTTCTGCTCACAAATTGTAAATATGCTCACACTCTTGTTATGTGGAACTCTTTTTTGTTAGCAGTGTGCGAGAGCTGTTAGGCCAGAGAGAGCATTCTGCTTTTAACACTTTTTTTCCTGTGTATTCAGATGCAGAATGAATCTCTTAACTCGCACTTTGTGCTGCGTCTGCAGGTTGCGCTTCGCTCTTCATTTGGAAAATGTGTCAAAAGCAGAAAGGCAAAAATAAGAATGACTTTGAATTTCCTGCATGAAGTAAAGTCAGTGTTTTAGGAGGTTGGATGTGTATTATACGGCCGCTCTGTGGCTTAGTGGACAAAGACACAAAGCATGCAGTGATGTGATGAGGTCACGTCCGCAGGCTGACCTCAGTGCAGCAGGTCGGCCTCTCTGCATCGCAGCGTAGCATCCAATAAAGCAGAGAATTTCACATAAAAAAGACTAATCTAATGTTGTGTGTAAATCCAGGGCCAAGGCTGGATGAGTTGTGAGCCTTTTAAAATGGCCAAGGTCTAGTCGAGTTTTATGAGGAAGTTTACAACTCAGTAAACTGATATGGATGCAGTTTACCTCTGAGCTGCTTTATTTGCAGACTCCTCGATCTTAAAAACACGAGTGACAGGTTTATTCATATTTTTGAAATAACTCCTGTAAATTAACTCGCTTGTCGGGGACATTACAGTACTTGTCGTCACTAAAGCCTGAAAAAAAGATGATCAGGGGCCGACCAGAGTCTGCGGCAAGCGACAGTCGCAGCTTCAAACGACTTCAGACACAGACATGTCGAAGTCACTCTGACTTCCCTTATCCCCTTTTGCTTTAATGCTCCCTCGTGGTGCATTAGCTCGGATCCCTGCAGCCTCAGAATTACAGCTATGATGTCAATACACATTGTTAGTGATTAGCGTGTATGTGTGTCCCTGTACATATTTTAAGGGCTGTGATAATACATTTTTTGACACTTGAGTCCACGGGGGCTGACTGAGTATTTTCGGGGCCTAAAGCGAACATCGGGCCGTCTTTCGCCTCCATAATGTTCCTGTAGTATTAGTGTTTGTCACGAATAAATGCTCACATTTCAACACATCAATTATAATATGAAACACAGTCAATACACAGCTTCAAAAGTCCTTCTAAATTATATCATTTTGGAGGGCAAATTTATGCAGTGCATCTAATTGATATTTGTTACAAGCTCCTCGGAGGCCTATGACTGTTTTCTACCTTTCCCTCTTGAGTTTCACTTCCCATCTGGAGGCTGAGGTAAACAGTATTGGCAGCGTCAGCGCTCAGCAGTTGCTGCAGCCTGGTCTTTCAGAGATATTAGCTGGCGTCGTGCCAAAGAGAGAGAGACAACGTGGAACCATACCTTGTACCACTTATTTGTGTATCCTTGGATGTGTTTGTATTACGTGGATGTGTGCCTGCATGAAGAGCTGGAGCGCTGCCATGCTGGAGACACAGCACCATACAAGGACAAGTCATGCTGGAGGATCAGGCTGCCTCAGGATGGCACCGCTGCGGCTCTGCTCACATTTTACATTAACTGAGGTCAAGACTGTTGGTGACTTTTGAGGAGGGTCGAGCTGCAGAGCTCCTCCGTCTGACCCTCTTCGGGTTCAGAGCCTGGAGAAGGAAGTGACGTAGGTGTGTCCGCCAGACACGATCATCAGGATACGATAGCAGGCGTTTATTTCAATAACTTTTATTTTAACGTTTTCAGCTAACGACATTAGCGTAGCCAGCGTTAGCAAACTCCTACGGTTAGTACAAATTATCTGCTGCTTAACGTTACATCACCTAACTTTATAAGTTAGTTATATTTAAAAATATATATATATAAATTAAATCAGTTTCCTTTGCTGCTCAGAGACAGCAGACAGCTTGTGAGGCCGCATGTGTCCTGGTCAGGTCTGCTTTGTGCTTTACGTGGAGAATGAACTTCTTGGACTGGATGGATTTGTGTCTTTCTAACAAGTACAAAATAAGACAAAATAAGACAAGATTTTTCACTTTTGACAGCAGTCCAGCAGTTTATTGGAACTAAGTTAAATTGCATCGCCGTCATCAAATCAAATAAATTAAACTCAAAGTCAAGTCTAAGTGCGAAGCGAAACATACTGGAGAGCTGTAACTGACATTGCACTTTTCAAAAGACTTATATTTTAACATTTCTTACCAAACTTTCTGTCTAATGTGAATATATGAGGCTCTAAAACACAAATGACACACTCAAATGTTTCTTCTGTTGAATCTGAAAGTGTCTCATTACAAAAGTGAATAAGGTTGAGAGCTTTCTTTATACAACTAGTGGAAGTGATCAATTCTAAAATAATCAATTAAGCTGCATCATATGCATGAACCCGCACAACTTCGACTTGGCCACATCTGATTTGTAAGAAAAGTAGAATCCCGACGCTGCATGTCAGTCTTTTTCTTTTCCTGCCATCTGCGAGTGTGTGTTACTCTCTTAACGCGTCTTAACGTTTGAATGTTTTATAAATCAACTGAGCAAAAGTCTACAGAAGATGAAAGAGACTCTGAAAATGATCGAACTGCTCTGAAGTCCATATCTGTGTGTGTGTGTGTGTGTGTGTGAGTGAGTGAGTGAGAGAGTGAAAGCACAAGAGAGAGATTTATGGAGAAGTGAGGTCAAATATCTTCTACCTAATAATAAATCACACACACACACACACACACACACACACACACTCTGCCACCCCCCATCTCATATACACTCCTTCTCTCTCTCCATCCCCCACACATGTGTTGACATAGTTTCCATGGTGAGGGGAAGGCGTTGAAGAGTCATCACTGCATTCCTGGGAGCATGCTCACTCTCTCTCTCTCTGTCACACACACACACACACACACACACACACACTTTAACATTTACCTCTGAGGGGGGGGGGTCAGTTAACACTCTCCCCCTGCTCAATATTTGACTGGTGCTGTAAACACAGCGCAGAGGTTTGCAGGATCCTGAAGTACTCAGGAAGTAGCAATAGCACAGTGTAGAAAACACCAAAGTAAAAGTCCAGAGAAAAAAGTATGAAAGTTTTGTCATCAAATTATATGCAGAATGGCCTGTTTCAGAATAATGCATGTCATATTATTGCATTATAAAAAGTGCATCACTTTCTTAACTTTATGTACTGCTGGGTAGCTTTTGAATTTACCCCAGGGGACCAATATTCTTATATTAACCTATAATATAACACATCAGAATTTTGTATTAAAGGAAAATAATGCAACTATTTTACTTTAAAATAAAGCGTGCAAGGCTTTGCGGCGCCAAGTTGATTTTGGTGGAACTGGATAATATTTTGTGGAGAAAATATTTTCTGGTTTTCTTTTCTGTTGGCCTCCGGCTGCTCTTCCTTGACTCTCGGTGACTTACAGAGTTTCCTGATGGACAGAAAGCTGCACTTCTAATGCTGGTGGGGGCCGGCACCGGTGTAGTGCGAGACCCGGACCCGGGAAACACTCAAGTAACTAAAAAATGATTCTAAAATACTGTACTTGAGTAAATTGTAAAGTGAACTGAATAGTATTTGCTTTCCTGCCCATTTATGATTGTTGGTCCCCGTGTAGGAGTTCTGTGTCTTTTTTCCCCTAAAGCCATAAATGATAAGTATATTATCCCATACACACGCCTTGGAGCCACTGTGGAGCATTGTGGGTAAACTGTGGGTACAGCTCAGACCCGGAGTTGAAGGTGCAGCAGCACCTGTGTGGGTGTAGAAGAAATGAGTGCTGGGTGTGAGAAAGCACAGCGCCTGTGTCACCTCTCCATGCTGCGAAGTTGGAAGTTAATTGAAGTGAACCTCCCGCTGCTGGTCAAGAGCGACTCTGACACACGGAATCTCACCCTGGGCGGGCCGCTCTGCTCCGTCAGCCTCCATCACAGGGTGTTGAAAACACACGCTTTGGGCGATTTGGGGTCTGGGTGCGAAGGCGTCCATCAGCACACGCCCGTGCGAGTCAGACTGCAGTAGCTCCTGTAGTGAAGCAGGCGTTGAGCTTCCTGTCAGAGCCGACCTGTGAGTCTGGGAAGTTGTGGGATAAAGGATCCTGCTGTGAATGTACAACTGAAAAAAGAAGGGTGTTGAACCGACCTGCTCCGTAGTGGTACGAGAGGTTACACAGGATACCTTCAAACCTCTCTCTTCCTCTTAGAAGTTCACCATTTAAAAAAACAAAACATCTAGTCATCAGCTTCAAAGCCAACCACTAAACTATAGACTGTATATGACAAGTGGATGTAGTCACATCAGCCATTAGTTTTATATTCCTTAAAGGAAACTCATGGTAATGCTCACCAGTGAGGGATCATGTAGGCTACTTGTCCTATTCCCGCCTACTTTATGGAGGTGAAATACTACTGCATATTTCGGGAGAACCATCTATATACATTTTCTTAAATAAAAAACATCACTGGTGAATGTTTCGGGGTGAAAATCTGACCAGCTACTCATTTGATTTTTCTATTTTTTTTTTTAGCTTTGGCACGTCAGGACACAACTTTCGGGATGAAAATCCAAATGAAAATCTGTTTAATAAACTGATCCAATCAAAAGTATTTTTCGGTGGGAGAGAAACACAAACCGAACGACTGCTTTTGAACGGGCGAGAAAGAGACGGCGGAGCGGTGTGATGGAGCCGAGGCTGTTGCTGCAAACATCAGCGTTGATTACAATAAATACGAGAAAACGTGTCGCCTCTGGTAGACTCCGGGGACAACATGCTGCTTACTTCTCTCCACACGCTGCTAAATTTTTCTGTCTGAAATTTTTTTATGTGGAGCAACCCTCAAGCTGTTGGAGGCGGTGGGGTAACACCGCGGAATGTGCCATCTCCAAAACAGCACGAGTGTACGGTGGTGGCAAAAAAAAAAAATAATATCCTGTGTGATTTTCTTTAAATCAAACACGCACCGCTGAGTCCGTTAAGGACGACGACGGTTCGACGAGGCCACGTTACCAACTGATCCATAACAGCCACACAGACGAGAAATCTGGGTCAAATGGACCCTGAGAGAGAACGAGCGCAAGTTAGAACAGCGACAGAGCGAGCCAATCGACGCTGGATCTTTCTCTCCTCTCATCTACACACGAGATGGAGATGAGAGGAAGAGTTGATGGAGGGAGAGAGAGATAGAGTTGGATGGAGAATCTGTTGTTAGAGGTGTTAAAAATCGAAAACCCAGGAGAGCGTCTGAGGTTTCGACTCATCTGCATTTTAAATTAAGAAGGGAGGGAGAGAGAGAGAGAGAGAAATATGAAGGAGAGCAGAGAGATGGGAGTGAAAGAGATTGGTGACAAACAGAGATAGAGAAAGAATATAAACAGTCAGAAAATAAATCCCATAAGACTAACAAGGGGATGGGTGACACAGTATTAGAGACATGGAGGGAAGAGGAAGAGATATAGCTAGGGCCCAATGAATTAGAAAACATTTATTCTGCTAGAAGTTTTTTTTTTTTTTTTTTTTTTTCAGATGTTTGCAAGCATAGAAAAACCTGATTGATGGCTTGCCCAGAGACGGAGAAGAAAAACCAAATTGGCCCACATTTGTCACAAGAAACTCTGATCAGCACCACGTCAGATTCTGTGGAAAGAAATCAACAGAAAGAAGCCACGCCAAAGATACCTCCACAATTAAATAACTATTGGTGTTATACCAGCAGAAACATGTAAAACAAAAGACAGAAATGCTGCTTTGTGCGAAGCAGTGAACCCAGTCTGAACCCCCATATAGGCTGATAATTTGGTCTTTAATAGATGGATTAATAACCCACAGAGCAGCAGCAGGAGCTCTGTGGGTTGGCTTTACCAACCTAAACACCAGCTTAAAAAGGAAAATAATATTCACCTCCTTTATAAATGCAATGACCACAGCAATGAGAATCTGTGCTAACGTTAGCAAGCTAGCCCTCAAATGTCAATCAACTGCTGTCGTGGGAAACGGCCACTCATAGATGATTATATTATATAACTATAGTTTATATTTCCTTGTACAAAAAGTGAAGCGTTGTTGTTTTATAAACCTTATATAATCATTTTTATTTTAGAAATCTAAGCAAAACTCCACCCGTTTCGCACAACGCGCAATATTTGCGTTCTGTGTGAAAATATTTATGATAGAAACAGAAGGAAAAACATCTTTTTTTTTTTTTTTTTTTTTTTAAAAGTGTTAATTAATTGCATGAAGAAAACTCCCCCGGTGTGTGAAGGCCGTGAAGGACGCATCGGCAGTGTTTGTGTCGCCCTCGCCGCCCGACGGGGGAGACAAAAGCTTCCGCCCTCCAGCTTTAACCAGCACATACTGAGATTAGTGACTATTGCTTGTTGGTATAATATCAAAAACTCATCATCATCAACGCCATTAACACTAAATCAGACCATATAAAATACAAAATGAATACATCTTACAAATCTATTTATTTAAAAAAAAACAAAAAAAAAACATGATTCATCACACTCATTGCAATAAAATGAGAAAATAAGAGGACACTGGGGAAACCTTGCAGTGACATGTCCATTGGTGTGTATCAATGCTACGCGTCTGTGTGTGTGTGTGTGTGTTGTTTACTGGTAAAAGTATTTGGCCCGGAGCCCTATTATTCACCTGTGTGAATGTGTGTGTTGATGATAGTGGTAAAACCGGAGGCACACACACCTGTGGGGTGGGTTTAAGGAGACGTATTGGAAGTTTCTGAAGTAACTGTCACCGTCAATCAAGCCAAAACACACATATAGTATTAATATTTCTCATTATGGGTTTTCAGCTTATCCCCTTAGTGACCCTAACTGAAGAAAATATCACTGTTGCTTTAATCGTAGCAGGGTGCAACTATGAAATACACTCTTTGAGTATCAGTCGGAGATATTTATGGATTTTGGCATTGTGTTCTGATTGGAT
>CALSBV010012184.1:3385141-3404923 GCA_943590825.1 Bovichtus diacanthus | reverse complement strand
CATTAAAAATGGATGTTGATGTTGTTTTCTTTTTCATTACTTTTTCATTCTTCTTTGTGTTACTCATACAGAGCTTGGAGGATAATCAGCAGCGTATTTGCATTTTTCCCCCCATTTGTCTTCATTGTCTGTCACTGCGGCATATTCTGAGCTGTGCACAAGAAGATCTTGTTTACTGCCGTAATCGCTTTAAATGAATTTCCACTTACAAAAGTGCTTATTTTTTTAGGTGAAAATCAGCATAAAACACGTTGACGTGGCAACGTAGTCTAGGTAGGCAGCGCCTTTCCCTGTGTTCTCCACAGCCCATCCCCCGGCAGAATGATGTGGAGCGGAGGGGAACTCTGTAAAGACTGCGTGTATGGAAATGAACGAGCCTGAGAGGGATCTCTGATTAAAAACAGACATGCTAAAATGGAAAAGCATGTATGTAAATACTCAGTACAAATGTTTTAAAAAAAGCACTACATTTTAGCCAAACTAAACATTTAAGTTCAAGACTTAACCATTAAATACAGGTATTTATGAGGGGGAGTGACAGAATCAGTAAGTCACACTGAAGCCAGAGTCGGGTTATACTTAAAAAGGTTAAGGTTAAGTCTTGCTAAAGTCAATGGCTGAACGAGAGTTAAATGAACAAACAAACAGCTCCAGATAAGACTGTAAATTTGCAATTGTGCGTATTTGAATCGCACCCAGAGGAATGTACATAAAGGTTAATGACCTTCCTTCTCGGGTATCACGGTGAACTCTTTTTCACTCTCACAGATTAACCTCCATTCTTTCACACTGGCCGTGTTTTGTTCTTGCAATGAGAAAGTTCCTTGTTGCTTCCTAGAGCTGCTAAATGTGACATTCGGGAGTCTGAGCAGGTCTTAACAGAGCAGATTTTATAGCTATTGTTGGGTTTCTTTTTGTCGTTATGACACATAAAGACAGCTGATGAGTCACTGTGTGAGATGAAATTACAAAATTGGGGAAGTTGTCGTTGCTGGATATCCTGTTGAGAGCACGGCATTGCCTTCAAACGCATCTACAACAACGGCAATAAAAATGAGTTTTAACTCTTTTCACAACGGGGAAAGTGAAGGAACAGACACGAGATGCTATGATGAATGGCATGTCTGCAGTGAAGACACGGGGGGTTAATAATAAAGCTGAGTGGCAGGCTGGATGACTGCTAAACACAAACACAGTTTTATCATTCCCACAGACTTATTTTGATCCTTTTCACTAAAATGCCACCAAAAAAGGAAACTATGGAAGAGTGCTGGGGTGCGTCCCCATACTCTTAACTGACTTCAGGTGTGATATTTCATTAAATCTACTTTCAAACACTGAATCAACATTTTAAAGTAATCGTAGCTCTGTACTCTTTCCAGCATGAAGTTTCATCCCAAAATACATAAATGGTGAATAATCCTTTTTTTGGAAGAGCTGTTACAAATTAATCCAAGAAGTGGCAGATGGCTGGGAATGAGGAGTCAGGGCTGTGCATTATGGGAATTACATTCATGCCACATTCACGTCCTGCGAGAAAGACCGATTATTTTAAGTGTTCAGAAAGAACAAAACTGTCCGTCTCAACTTTAAAAAAGGTAAATAAAACTTTGAACAGTGTTTTCTCGTAGAGTCTTGTACTTTGTGTGATTAACTTTGACTGATGTGGTCTTACAGCGGGACGGAAATGTGGTAGTCGTCGGGTCGGATCGGGCAGGAAATCGTCTGAAATTCTTCAGGGAATCATCAACTTTCACTTCATCAGAGTTCAGAAGCAAGTTGTCGTTTACCCTCTGAGCCCGTATTCACTCCCTTTAATTATCAGCTGACAGTTGACTGAAAATGGTAACTCAGGGGCCCAAAACTGGAGAAGGCCTTGGAAGGAGGTTCTGACTGTGGCTCAGAGGGACGACAACAGACAGGATCCTGGGTCCAGCTGTAAGAGCTGTTTGTGCTCCACGCTGTGTCCCAGCGAGAGGGAGCGCGAGCCTAAAGTGACGTCATCGCGTATTTTGCGTTAATCGCGAAGGCTGCGCAAGTTGTCGCGGCGCTTGGTCGTGCACCTCTGACACAGAGTATAACAGGGTTCCTACAACTTAAAGCCAGTGAAATTTTAGACTTTTTCAAACTTTTTTTTTTTTTTTTTTTTTTTAAAATGCTACTTGGAATTAATTTATAACCAACTTTACAATAACTAAAATTGAAGAAAAAAAAACCAACAGAAATGACTTGCAGGAAGGGACAATTTTGCCCGAATGTTTATTGTGACAAAACAAACAACAAACAAATGCGAGTGGAGCGGTAAATGAATTTAAAAAATAGATGTTTCCAATTATTTTGAGATTTTAAATTGCAATGTCAGGGGGGAAAACAATTATTAAAACTTCTCGTCTTAGCATTTCTAAGTCTTAATGATTCAAGTTAAGTTGGTGAAGTCAAGTTCATGTTAATACCAATTCAGGCCTTATCTTTAGATTAATGAATTCAATGCCTTTTAAAGACTTTTTAAGGATCTTTTAAAGACTTCTGAAGCAAGGCTCAACTGTCCCGTGATGGGTTTCTGCCTATTAACCTCCGTTTCTGTCAGCTACAGAAACAGTTGACCAATCACAGATTTGTAGGCGGGAAAAAGAGCAGAGACATCATCGTCCTACATAGCCACAGCCATGAAGTGTGGACATAACAGGACAGTTCTGGACACCACGGACACTCGTGGAAGTTAAAGTATACACCACTGCTGCGGTGATGCGAGTGTCTATGTCAGATAACGAAGGCAGTGCGAATAATCTGCGTTTTGCTCTATCAATTAAAATTAGCCTGAGAGGAGTTTTTCAAACCCTCAGCGACCTGTACTCCACTTGTTTCTTACATAACCAAACAGCCTCAGTGGGGCAATGGGAGCAGTGTGTGTGTGTCTCTCGAGTGGTATAGCCCCTCGAGCAACAAATCTGACTCGTCATTTCTGTTAATGACTGTGTGGCACGCGCACACACACACACACACACACACACACACACACACACACACACACACCTCACTAATGCATATGCTCTACATATACACGGCGTGATATCTGTCGCACATAAACAGCGCTGCCTAGTTAATTCAGGTCTAAATTTAACAAGGTGTCTGGGGAGCCGTGCTGGGAAGCAGCTGAACATGATGGTGCATTATGGAGCTAACTAACCTGCTGTCAGACGATCCCTCAAATTCCTTAGGAAAACATTTTTCTCTCAACGAAAAAGAAAAAGGATCGTCTTCTTTTTTTTTTCTTTTTTTTTTTTTATAAACATGCTGAGTGTTTGGGCCGAGGTTAACAGCGGGTTTGAACCAATAGTCGCCAAAGTACGTGTGTAATTACTGACGGGATAACTGCGAGCGAAGAACTCAATTAAATTCAGAGGAAAATGCTGAAGACGGGTTTTCTCTCTTTCGCTCTGTTTCTGTGTCCAAATTAAAACGGTACACAGCGAGGTCTGATTCTAAAGTAAGTAGAACATTGTCTCTGGACAGACCTCCACTGTCTGTCTGTCTGTCTTTAACAGAGCTAGGGAACCATCTGCTGCTTAATAAGGAGGTCAAATACCTGGAGGTAATATTAAGTAAGATCCAAATATAAACAGTGGAAATATAGAAAATGTAGTTCATTATTATACGTGATTTTAATACAAACAGCCTTTGCTTTTATGAACTTATTTACCAACTAAAGGGGGCACTTTAAAGCAGTTAATAATGAGAGTAATTCTTTGTTTCTCTGTCGTGAAAGCGACCCTAGCCTAACACTTTTATATACACTGGTGCAGCCTCAGACACCAATAAAGACTATTAACCTGTGGGTGTGACTGTAAACACTTCCCGCTCCAGGGTTAATATTACTATATTATATTGATACGCTTATCAGAACATGCAGGTTAGAAGAAGCTGCCTCGTAAAACGTGCGTATACGACCATGTTGCATGAGGAAGTGCTGCATCTAGACAGGCTGCTTTGTTACGTCATATTTGCTCCACTTGTAAATGGATGACTTGTTTGGGCAGTTACATTTGTGTGAAACAGGTTGTGTCTTTGGTGTAATGTTAATATCATACATGTTATGTATGCAGGTGATTTAGTTACATTTCCTCCCTGCTGTGCCCCGTCTACATGATGGTGCTGAATATAACGTCAGACTTCCTGTCAACAAGTGCAGGTGTTCTTAAAGGGATGTGTTGGTCGTCATTTCTCAGGTGATTTGATGGATGGTGATGAAATCATAAGCTCGCTTGTATGTAAATGTCGCAGGATTGGTTGATGTCAAGGTCGAGCTCAGACGGTCTCACAACATTTAAAAGAGGGAACAATTTCCTACTGTACCCGATTTTATGTTTATCTCTAATTCCTATGGTCACATTAACAGTTTGTAAGGTTCTTAAAAGCAGATTTGAGATGTTTCCACTCATTATAGACTGTTTAACTCTAGAAAAGCCACGTTATTTAACATTTGTCCCTGTGGAGTGTCATATGATATTTATATTCTCCTCTCAGCCTGTGTTTCGCTGCCCAAACCTCTCTCTCCCTGGCCTCCATTTTTACCCAAGCCAACTTCTCCCACCTGACATCTGCTCCCCACCACGAGTGTGTTGAGGTGTGCATGGTGTCTGTGTGAAAAAGCCAAATTACAAGCCAGTAATTGTCCTAAACCAGTGGGTTTTGTGTGCGAGGGAGGATATATACATGATCAGTAGAGCATTAGTAAGTCATGGGGATAGCTGTTAAATGAACCATCACACACACACACACACTTAAGACAGCTAGCCCTGGTCAGACACTTTACATGTTAGTAGAATATATTAGTTATTTTTTCATTAAAAAAGTGGTCTGATTCTAAAAGAGAGTTTAGATCATGACACAAAGTTGAAACACACACACACACACAGACACAGACACACACACACACACACCTGTGAGTTGGACCTGAGCCTCGTAGTTGCCGCTGATGACGGAGTCGGTGCTCGGCGTTTGACACCAGTAGAAGCCGGCGTCCAGCGACTTCACCTCCGCTATCTTCAGCTCCACCTCGTTGTCCTGGAGACGCACCACCGAGATGTCGCCGGACGCGACGCGCTTGCTGAGCGACTGGTCGGAGTAGCTGGCATCAAAGGTGGAGATTATCTTTTTCCTCCCCCCGTTCGCTTCCCTGGACATCATCCACTCGAAGTCCTGCAGGACAGAGTGGGAAGGAACGATCACCATGACGACGTTGAAGGAGGAAGAGGACAGTAACTAACATCTCGTCAAAACTCCCATTTATACTTAAATATTAAAATGTAACGGGCAGATGGCCATGAATTTCACCAACAAAAAAAAAAAAGACATTCGCGCTCTCCAGAGGATGAAAAACACGTGTAACGCTACAAGCTTTCTTCTTGCGCCAAAATCATTGTTTTGTTCGTAGGAAAGATATCAAACGCATGCGGCCATTTTTCCGTGACAAACCAACGTCCCAATCCTTTTGATGCATGTTTAATACAACAGGATTGAGTATAGCATAACTTTTTCATGATCCCTTTGAGCTCCCTCCATCTACTTTAAAACAGAATACTAAAACACGCCATACTCATATTCACAAGACAATTAAACTGCCCTCTAATTGCAGGGAATTATGGACCGAAAAGCAGGATAACACTGCGCACACTTGGACGGTCGACTGCTGTTTGAGTAACCTTTTTTTAATGAATGAAACTATATATTACAGTATATAAATGATTAAAGACATACATCTTTGGAGCTAAGAGCCACAGACAGTATTTAGAGACTGCTTTGGTCTTTTCGTGGACAAAAAAAAATCATACAAAAATCTCCATCCTCATCCGTCAGAAAGATCACACTCACCCAGGTGAGATATGGAGGTGTGAAAATCAAAAGACACTCACCTGCTCACGAGGTCCGCTGTATTCAGTGACATCACATCTGATGGAGACCGCTTGACCCTCCACCCGGATTAATGGACCAGGAGACACCGTCACCACCCGGGCCAAACACCCACCTTCAGGGACGGAGAGAATATTTACAATACATTTTACAAGCACGAACAAACAAATGCACGGAGGCAGTTTTGGATTCTTTGGGCGGTTTTACTTCAGAGAGCAAAACCCGTCTGATCTTTATTCTGAAGGCTGAGACAAATCAATGCTCAACACAGTGATTACATCCACACCCAAATGTGAAACAGCAGATCAGCCTAATTGAAATAGAATAGAAAATGAATAGGCAGCATTAAACTAAAAAGGACCCCCGCCTTATTAAAGTTGTAACATTAACATATTGTTATTGACATATCTGACCAAAACTGGCATGTATTACCAATCACTATGAGGTCAACTAAGGATTATTTTCATTATCAATTAATCTGCTAATTATTTTCTCAATTAAATCGACCTTTTGGTCTATAAAACTCTCTCACAGCCCAAGGTCTTGTTTGTCCCAAACGCAAAAGATATTCACTACAATATAAAAAACAGAGAAAAGCAGGAAATCTCCACATTTGAGCGTCTGAAAACAGCATTTTCCCTAAAATAGCACAACACACACACACATTTTGTTTGGCAGGAAACACAGACTGCTGTCAGCACTCCAGTAGATTTCCCAAAAGCAGCGAGAGATTGAGGTTTATATATAAGGTCACTCTCTAATGCATCCTCCAGTGTTTATCATATTAGAAGTGCTGTTTGGGTACAGTGTGAGGTTTGGTTGGATCAAACCGCCGGGTTCACATTCCTCCGCTGACATTCCAGCTGAGTGAAGCATGTAGAGACACAGCCGAGTCTGCCGGGGCTCAGGAGGGTTACTCTGTGGTTCGCTGACACTTTGCTGACTGGTTGGTGGAATCTGGCTGCAGACGTCAGCCTCTGACCCCGACGTCTGCAGCCAGACCAGCTCAAGGTAAAGTGGAGATGCTACATGCGGCATGGTTTCTTAATAAACTGCAGCTGAACACAAGCTGTCTCTTGGCAGGTTGCCCAATACGATGTTCACTGTAGAGAAAATGCTGCATCCAAGAAGTAGGGCCAGGTAAGGACTTCATGTTCCTTTTTGGTACAAACAGAAATGTTACCAGCCGTATCGACAACTGTCAAGCACTAAAAGCTGAGTAAGTACGAGTCAGCGGACCAGTGATTGAATTGATGTCGCCGACAGAGGAAACACTGACTTTCATAAAAGACATTGATCAAGAATTGGATCGTTCCTGTCAGGGCCAATACCAGATCAATTACTGAGCACACTGCAAACACTGCAACGTCTCTAAAAATAGCTCCGACAGGTTGGAAAACAAACTCCAGGGACTTTCCATTTAAATAAGGAAAGAAAAGTTTAGATTAACTCAAATGTTGGTGTCAAAGAAAGCATTCTTTTGGTTTCATAATGGCACAAGTATTGAACATTTAAACAATATTTTAGGATATATAACAAAAGAAGATTTATATTATAATAACCTATATATACTCCAATGATATTAGAATATTTAGTTAGATTATACAGTGTTTTTTGTAGGTTCTGTATGACTCTTTACATATGACATGGTTAAAAACTGAAGAAAGGTTTTTGTAGAAGAATTTCTGCTTCCTTAGTCCTTTTCACAAAAATATGTATCTGGATCAGCTTTGGTTTATGAAAAAAGGAGCTTCATAAACGAGTCCTGTGCTCGTGTGGTCCATCAATACTTGAAAGAGTCCATCAATACTTGAGTTTTTGGCAGTTGGCCTGGTGTTATGTGTGCGAGCCTGCTGAGTGCGAGTGTTTCCTGGTGCGTTTTCTGCTTTAGTAAGTAACACAAGTCACAATAAAATACAAAACCGCACAAAAAACTCCTGTTTGTTCCAGTTTTTATTTACTATCCATGTCACTGATTAACTTCATATCAGATAAAGCAGATTCCTCACACACTGGATCCTGAGAAGTGTGACCAGCACAATGATATAGTAACAGGGGGAAGAAATGTATCATTTTAACACTTGCGAGCGATATGACGTCAAACAAGTTGACACGTCTAATTCCACCACAGGGTTGTTGCCGTACCTCAAGCTAATAAGTGGAGTGATTCATTCAAGGGAAGAGAAGAGAGCGTCTCTTTGTATTTAGCACAGTCCTATCCTGTGCATTCAAAAGGCGCAATAAGATTTTAAGAGTGCGAGTGTGTGTGTGAGAGGTGATAGGGCCATTTATCACTAAAAAAATAAGATGAACAAATTTTCTTGGCCAGGTGCTGAGATGTAAGGTTTTCAAACTCAATTTCCAGCCTGCCTGTCGCTTCTGGGAGGAATACTGCAGCCAGTGGAGCCTGAAGACGCTCAGAAAGTTTAATAATCAAGTCAAGGATCTGAAAAAAAGAGTTGGACAGTGTGACATTGTTTTTGGGTGGGCATGTGTGTGTGAGCGCCAGAGGGCACGGAGTTCCCTCCCGCCATTACTTTGATTTCTTCTGATGAGAAGATTGATACTCGGAGACGTTTAGCTTAGCATGAAGACTGGAAACAATGTGAAACAGCTAGCCTGGCTCTGTGTAAAGGTTAAAACAAATCTGCCGACCAGCACCTCTAAAGCTCCTTAGTTAACATGTCATATCTTTAATCACAGTCACTTTGTCTGTCCCAGCCTATTAGTACGTTTTGAAACATGACAATAAGTAAAGAGGGAGATATTGGTGATGAATCTGTCGATTATTTTCCACGATTAATCGATTAATTTGGTCTATAAAATGTCAGAAAATGGTGAAAAGATGTCGATCAGTGTTTCCCAAAGCCTAAGATGACGTCCTCAAATGTCTTGTTTTGTCTACAATTCTACCCCTCAACTTCCCTCACTTTGAACAGCACTATGCTCTCTCAGCCTGACCTGAAGGACATGAAATATTTCTCATATGTAAATGGAAAAAAAAAAATCTGGGATGCAAGACTTGTGTACCACAGAAGCAGACTGCATAACAAATGCCAAAACTTGTAAGCAATGTCTTCAGTTGAACAGAGTCCATGTCAAGGTAGGTAATGTATACTCTATGGCCACTCTCCTCTCTGCAGCGTCAGAAAACACACACACATACACACACACCTACAGAAACACACACCACAGGAGTGCTGGCGACATTCGATCATCTTACACGGCACTAATTTAAGCCAAGGCCCTTTCTCTCACTCACACACTCACTCGCTCACACACACTCACACACACAGAGAGGGTTTAGAGAGAAAGCCTCTATGGCATTAACTTATGCTCAAACACATATGGCAACTTCATTATATGTGAAGCCCTGTTTAGCCTTATTTGGCCCTGAGGTAGGCCAATGAACAAGCCCTGTTGTGTTCCTGTGGTGAAAACCAGCCTAATGACTAAGCATGGCCTGGCCCTTTGGTTCAAACCAGTCAGATAATTAGTCAGCCTGGTTTGACTCTGGTATGCATGCAAGGCAAATCATAAGGCTACTCATGATGACAAGCACAGTTGGACTTCCAAGCGAGCTAATGGGACCTTGTCAGAGCTGGTCACCTCAGGATGGCCAATTGGTTTTATTGGAAGTTTGGTCTTCTTGGGTAATGAGAGGCTGAACAGGACTGAGACTGAAAACGTGGACTATTTTCTCTCCTTAAAAAGTACTTACCAGTCTTTAAGAATTAATTCCCCAGTATATGTTCTCTCCCCACAACAGAACTATTTAGGTAAATTTGAAAGAAGGGTAGTTTTCCCACCCATGCCTTAGTCCTCATGATGTAATGGTGTAATTAACGTTAAACTCGGTAAATAATTAGGCAATCGTCGAAATTATTCATTACATTAGCTAAACACCTAAAGACAGTTAAGAGGGGGAGAAGCTATCCAGAACCTTCACAGGGAAAGACTATCGTGCCAAACCCCGTTGAACAACATGCCATTTTGACACGTTTCCTTGTCGTCATGAGCAGATATCTCTGACAACACATTTTATTGATTTTCCTCAATGTCTTGGATTAACTCTTCCATTCGGCGGGATCAATCACACCAAGCGACACTTATTGCTCACTTAAATTTTTACTTTTTGAATCTGTTCGCTTGTTGCACCCCGAACTGCTTCCATCAAAATACACAGTGGATGGCAGCAGCTAGCAGTGTAAACCAGTTGAAAAGGTTTGAAATTAATTGAAATTAAGTGGTGCTTTTAGATTAGATATATGCCGGACTGGGTAGTGGGTGTTAAAGATACGGGAAATGCTTTAATTGATCTTTTATAGGGCATGTATGTTTCCCGTCAAACAAGTATTTGTTAAATTGACATATTTCTAAACAGGGTTTGACATTCGGTTCTCCTTGCTGGAGAATACAGACACGTACGAGTTAATTAGCTATCAACAGTCAAGCAAAGAAACGTTTCTTACCGAGCATTAAAAGACCAAAGACGAGCGTGAGGAGACAATTAGCCATTTTCACTCCTCTCTTCTTCCACTCTTATCTTTTTTCCTTAATTTCCCCCCGTTTTCTTTGTCCTGTGTGGGGTAACACCAGTCCTCTCCCGCCGCTGTTGGTCAATCCAATACAACTCTTCAGATGTGGGCAGTCAGTCCGCAGCGCACACCGGGCGGAGCCGCAACACAGATGCACACGGGTTGATTCCTAATCCAGTACGAAGAAGTGCGAATCCCGACGGGAGTGTTTACATGTTCCACACAGTGACACTGAACCGGTTTAACGTGAGCATGGGAATGAGGGCGAGATTGATAGAGAGGGAGAGAGGGGGGAGGCTGATCGGGGAGGGAGAGTGGCCGGAAGTTAGGTGACGGGCTGGAGGAGGAGTGGTGGAAGTAGGAAGGTCCCAGGTGGAGAGAGAGAGATTCCCACATCAATACGACGCTGTCGCCAGGTTAATGGTGCACATATTGTCCGGGCAGTGTGCACCACCTCTGATAGGATGGACTCCTCCCTAATAATAAAAAAAAATAAAATAAAAATCATAAAATAAGCCTGTTTAAGCTCAATTTTGAGACATTTTGCACTTGAGTATTTCCATTTTATGCCACTATACTTTTACTCTTTACACTACATCTCAGAGGCAAACATTGTACTTTTCAATCCACTACATTTGTCTGATTGCTTTGCAGGTTATTAATACAAAATGATGTATTATTATAGATTAAACTACCCAACTGTATATAAAGTCATTCAAATGAGCCCCAACTCTACCAGCTGCAACATTAACTTGATGAACACATTAATGCATCAATAATTCGAATCAAAAAACATAACTGGCCATGCTGCATAATGAGTACTTTTGGTATTTTATTTTGATGCTAATATTTGGTACTTTTACTTAAGTAAGATTTTGAATGCAGGATTTAGACGGTGCGTGTTTAGACGGAGCCATGCTAGCTTTCCCCCCTGTTTCCAGTCTTTAAGATAAGCTAACTGCAGCTAGCTCCTGCTAAATGTACAATAGACAGACATGAGAGATATATCCATTTTCTTGTCTAACTCTCTGAATAATTGTCATAAACCTGTGTTGCTGTGTATCGCCTCTCTAAAACTGAGCTGTTTTAACTGGTATGAGATCATACACAGTCCCACTTTTCTATTTTCCCTGCAGACTGCCATTTAACCCTTTTTTGACACATGCCTGCTGTCAGTTCCAGTAATGTCTGTGGTGTATTTACACGGACACACTGAGCAGGCCAAAGTTCGCCGCCCAGCCAGAGGAGGTGAGAAGTTTGAGTTTGGAACTTTGTCGGGTCAAAGGTTAAAACTTCATGGGCCATCTGCTGTGATACATTTGAGTGGTTTATTTTTAAAAGGTGTGTGTGTGTGTGTGTTTGTCAGAGAGGAATAAGTGTGTCGACTACTACTGTATGTGGTCTCAACATGTGTTTGACCTGACACACACACACACTCACACACACACACAGAACAGTCTTATCTTACTGCCTCTATCAGTCATTAACCATGGTCTTGGATCCTTGGCACTAGATTTGGTTTTAATGCACTAACAGACTTTAATTTCAAACCAGTCACTACCAGCCACGTCAGATATGATGCATTTCAGATGATAAACGTGAAATCTCTTTTCCACTTCAGACTTGTTCACTGTAAGAAAGCTGACAGAGCTACAGGCAAACAATAATGTGATAAAGTACAGTCAGAATACAGTCAGAGCACTTTAATTCTGAATTGTAGTAGTAGTATTAGTAGTATTAGTACTAATAAAGTGGATTATAGCAGCAACACAGCAGCCATGACCGGAAAAAGACATATGAAAAAAATAAATAATTTAAGAATTTATCACAAAGAAGAATCACATTTGAAAAATATTTCACATTCATGCCATTATAATAATAATAATAATTAAAAAAGAACAGAAAAGCATTGAGAATATTTGAATTGACACTTCTTGCTTGGTAAAAGTGTACATTTTAAGGCAATTTTAGTGAGAGGAAAGAAATGCTAAAGCAAGATTTGAATATGTTACAGGCTAAAGAACAGAAGTAGTACACAGGATACATCTGATTAATGTTAGACACTAAAACTCAGTGTAGAGAACATGGACATATAGCGCCATCTTCTGCCCTCAGATAAAACACTTCGACAATATAGATTTAGGAAATACTACATACTATATATAATTATATATTTAATGAATAGATCTGGACTGAGTATTAGATGTGTTTTCATTTTGTTATCATAACTCATATTTTTGAGTTAGTTAAGGAGGTTTGGGGGTTAGAGAATTCTTTGAGGAAACACTTCACTAGAAATCACACATGTGCCTGCAGCAACTACATGAAAGTTGATTCGCTTGGCATAGAATTAAATTCTGAAATGAAAATCAGACACGGTTTATCAACCTAATGATTGACACTGTGAATATGAAGCCACAGCACCACCTAGTGGACATAATCAGTCAATACAGACTTAAAAGAAACAGAAAATGTGATACCTTTTCTCTCTATTTGTGCCCCACATTGCACGTGTACACCATGTATGCTGTTTGTTGGATCTGTCTAAAGTTTATTCCCACGTATAATTTAATAATACATATCATAGAATAAAAAAATGCAACCAATAAATCAACAGGAATCAAGCTATAAAAGATTCAAAAGTCATTTCTCACTCGAAAAAACAAATCAAAGATGTCGACTGAGGGAGTAAACACTACTGCAGGGCAGTCACATGCAAATAAATTGGGCTGATCATGAACATGTACTCCGATCGTGCTCACTGACATATTGTACACCAGTATTGCAATTAAAGGTGATAATTGTATGCACTGTATGACAAGGTGTTAGATTTGCATATTAACGTAGAACACATTTTCAGCTGACGTGTGGAAATCCATAGATTTTGTGGAATTGACTGGAGGAAGAAATCAAATGAAGTAAAAATATTAAAACAGTTTAAAGAGACATGCACGTTTTTTTATTTGCATATATTTTTTTATTTGAAATAATTGACATTTCTTCAACACAAAATATGTGTTCATTTTATTTCAGTTTTCTCTAATAACTTCTGCTGTGCAGCTGTAGCTTTTCATGCCTCTACAAAACATTTCACAAGTTTCACTGATAAAAAATGAAAGAAATTCTTCATCTATGACATGAAGACAATAAAAAAAGAGGGGATGGAAGGTGTGAAAATAAGTTAGCAGCCGCAGAGTGGGTGTGGAGTACCAGCTACAGCAGAACATAATGAGGAGAAGAAAGCAGAACATTCAAATACATTTCAATTTAGGAAATAAAATGAGATCCCTTCAGAATAGCTGCAAACACTTCTTTGATGTCAAGTCATTTTTTTGTTGCCATAAAGCTGCAAGTACAGGAAAACCTCCGGCACACACACACACACACACACGCACACACACGCGCACACACACTAGATGATAATCTTGCACTCGGCAGTAGCTCAGCGAGTACAGCTAACACACTCGAAACCACAAACGCATTTTCAGCAGAAAAAACACAGGATGACACACACACACACACACACACACACACACACACACACACCGTCTGCATGCATTGTGCATTGCGCCTGAAAACCCAAGCTGCAGAGGTGAAAATGGCACAGTGTGAAACATTAATTTCCCCTGCTTGTGTTTTATAGTCAGAGTTGACATTATTTATTCTAAAAGCTCACGGCATACAGTTTAAATTGACATTTTTACATTAAAAGCAGATACTTCGATGGATACAATGTAAATGCTTTTGGTAAGGTGGTTTTATTGATAAATAGAAAGTATGATATGGTTCCTTTTTCTGCATATAAACACATGTTCTACATTTATTTACATTACTATTATTATTATTATGGTCGGGTTAACTTTCATGATAAACCAACCCTGCAGGAAGAGCAAGTTTTCAACATTAAAGCATAAATTATAGTTTGCGTAACATAGTTTGTTAAGTAAATAAAATGTGACCTGTCGACATTTCTTTTCACACACAAATACACATTAAAGAGATTTTGTAAAACTAACATTAAAAGGCTAAAGTGAAAGTAAGTGGCGCTTACAATGAATAACAAGAAAATGGGTTTCTGTGAAATTTGATACTAAATAAAGAACGTATTGTTTAAAGGAACAGTGTGAAATTTAGGGAACTAGACCTATTTGCTTCCTGCCAAGAAACTCCACGCGCCTTTAAATCAAGTGCATCTTTAACCTTTAACTAAAGGTTCAATCAGCAGCTTTTTCCTGAGCTTTCTGGAATGTCATGGTCTTCCTCAGCAGTTGCAGATTCTGAATATTTTTGTTCCTAGAGGGAATGAATTACATTGTTCTGAGATGGTATATTTGTTATCTGACATAAACATGTCATTTACTCAAGTATAAGGAATAAGTCTTGTTAAACGAAAGTACAAAAATGACTGTGGATAAAAAAAGAAAAAAAAAAGAGCACTGTGGATAATAGTTTGAGATTATGACCTTAACGTGTCAATATTTTGCAACAATGGCCATGTATACTTCAGAGTCAAGGATACAGTTACAGTCGCAAATTGTATTAATGGTTTGACATCTTGAGGAAAAAAAAACAATTTAATAGTTAAAAGTAGAATTATATTATCATGATGACTAAAAAAAACAAATGACATAAAATGCTATACAAATCAGGGCAGACCAAGTTTGCTCATTATGTCACAGTCTAATGAAGATTTATAGTTTGACTTCAGCTGCAACAACTTTTACTTGAGTGATTATAAAACTCCTAATAAAAACTGTAAGTTTGATAAAACTGATTTTCGCCACTTCCTGAAGAAATCATGGTGTGTAACGGCGAGGTATTAAGGAGGAAGTGCCGTCAATCTGCGTTTCCTGGCTGAGTTTGAATTAGTACATTAAAACATCAATAGTAGAGTATGGTGGCCTATTAGGGTCATTGTAGGTAAAACATAATAATATATTATTATTATAATATTCCAAGAAAAAACTCAGTTTCCCAGATTAAAGTTTACGAGAAAAAAACTCTCAGATTAAGGTGGTGTATACACAGGAAAAAAAACTCTAATTTATGAGAAAAATTCTCTGTGATTATAAAATCATACATTTTTGAGAAAAAAAAAAAGAAATCTGAAAAATAAAGTCCCACAAGTCCCACACTTTTTGTCAAGGAAACACATGGCTTCACTTTGCAAGGTTGGAGGTTTATGATAATATGAAGATTCTGGGCTAAAATCCCGAGTTCGTCCTTGTTGATAAATCAAACTGCAAAGTATAATTCCATAAAAACATCTGTGATGTGATGAGGTTGATCCAACCTTGCAAAGCGAAGTTATGTGGTTTCATCTCGTACATTTGTGACTTTATAATCTCAGAGAATATTCACGTTTTTTTTATCCACATGAGTTTTTTTTACTCGTAATTCACCACTTTAGTCCCAGAAGAGAGAGAGAGAGAGAGGGCTTTTACTCACAATATACTTTTACACTTTTTTGACCTGCAATGGCCCTAATAGCCGGCCTTAGAGGAGAGAAGTAAATCGGGAACAAAAAAAAGAAAAGAAAGCGATTCCATTTCCTAAGCTCCTGCACTCACAGGGAGTCACACTCTTGGTATTTTGGTAGCTGTCTTCCTGGGCTGAGGAAGAGGAGGAGGCTGCTCGTCATCAATTTTATCAACGGGGCTGGGGGCCTGAGGGAAAGTGAGAAGTGGAAGTGAGAAGAGGAAGTGAGAAGAGACTGATGTTCACCTACGAGCTCCTACAGATCCCTATGACTCCCTACCTGTGTGGGTCTCCTGGGGATGGGCAGAGGGTGGCCGTCGGGGACTTGGGGACGCTGCTGGTTGCGGTGCTGTTTGCCGCGTTGTTGGCGAGGGCCGGTGTGTCCGGCCGGCTGCTGCTGGTGATGATGATGATGATGTTCGGGAGGGGGATTTTGTTCATAATGATGTTGATGATGAGGATGTTGTTGTTGTTGTTGTTGTTGTTGTTGTCGTTCATTGCTCCACGCCAAACGAAGCTCCCCCTCGTCTGTTGAGTAAGAAAATAAAACCAAAGTGTATTTTCTTGTTAATAATTAATAAATAGAAAAGTATTGTAAGTATACACATTATAAATATTACACATTGTATCACTACAAACACCTCAGGTTAAGGTTATGGTCAGGCCAAAGGTTTTTTTGTATATGATTTATGACAATCATGAGGTAAAAAAAAAAAAAAAACACGAAAAAGAAAAAACCTTACCCTGCAGTCGCATGCGTTTCCTCCGTCTGGTGCACACGCAGCAAACGATAACGATGATAATCAGCATCAGAACAATACCTGATGGGGATGGATAATGATAAGAACTATTTGTATGAGACATGTATAACTCAGCAAATGTTTCGCCGTGAGGAGGTTAGAATTCATACAGTTAAAAAGATGTATTAGTATATAAAGTCTACACAGCAGAGCAGACATACCTGCTCCGACGGCCACGACAATCCAAGAATTAATTCCGAATATGTTTTCAGGAAAAAAACCTTGAGGAAGAAAGAAGAGGAGGAGAAACACATCGATTGATTTGTTGTATTTTCTTTCAATAGCTGGGTTCATTAAAATGTTATTTATTTAGTTCCCCCATAGAATTCAGATTCAGGGGTTCCAATAAATGTCATTGATTCTTATCAATGCTGTTCTGTACGCCTGGAGGTGGCTGTACTGGCCACTGGGGAACACTCACCGTTCTTTATGCAGCTGTGTGTGACAGGCGCACTGGTCATGGAGCTGACGCTGTTGTAAACTTTGCAGCTAAAAGATTTGTTTTTCACATCTTGGGCTTTTCTTGTCAGATTCCATTTGTTCTCCTTTTCCAACACCTGTTCTTCATGAATCCATACAAACTTGAGATCCTTGGCCAGCTGGGTAAAAAAAACATCATTAATGGATGGATTAGAGGGAGTTTAGTGTGACAGGACAGACCCGGAGTGAAACCTTGCAGGACAATTTAAACTCTAAAAAGTAGGCCAGAAAACACATCAAGGACACATAATATTTTCTTAGGGTTTGATTTAGTTATCCAATGTGCTGGAACATCTGAACATCCAGTACAAATTGCGAGCTACTTTGTCTGTCAAATTGGTCAAATCATTTTTTATAATTTTGAAGATTTCTCAGGGCTTTTACTTTGAAAAGGCGAAATGACAAACGTTTCGTTTTTTGCTCGGAAAAAAGAACAACTACTCTTGTAAACTTTCTTTCTTGTAACTATTAATGCAGGTTAAGTATTGACTTATAAAACCCAACGAGCCACGGATTCAGATACAACCCAAGAGAAAAACCTTCAACATCTGCATGGACAGAGAATATTCTTTTGCTTTGTCATTTCTAAAAATACATGTTTACAGCAGCCAAAATTGCCTAAAAATAAAGCTAACTTAAATAATAAAATCAGAAATCCAGAGTTAACGATGCAGCACATGCATGTGAGTACTCATGCTTGGTTCTAGAGGAGGGAGAAGAAGGACGAGGACCTTCTTCGTCTACAGGTTCTACAAACACATCTTTATGGGGGAATCATTTGGAAAATAAATTGTACTTTTGTTCTCACCGGAGCAACTTTGCAGGTAAATGTGACAGAAGATAATGCACATTTAATCCCCACTGTGGGCTTCGAGACACGGTCTGAGGAGAGCAGATTTAATTAGAACAAACATGATTTGAAGTGCATGCATTGTAAAAACACTGTAATTATTAATTAATTTGCATGACTAGAATGACGACATTAAACCACACTTTAAGACGACAGGTTTGATGAATAATTACAATTTTTAAATAGTTGCTTGCCCTTTGTTTCTGGGGTGCAAAGTTAAGTTAAGATTGTTAAAATGTACTTGAATACATTAAGTAATTTACAAACAGTGTGTTGTTACCTACCCAATATACATAAGCGTGTGACTTTCGAAGTCCCTTTTTTTTTCCCACCTAAGTCAAAAACCTCGGGTGTGTATGTCCCCCCGTTGCTTTGCTTCAAATTCGTCAGTCTCAAGGATCCATTTTCGTAAACAAGCTGCTTTCCTCCGCTGATAAAGATGTTGTTTGGTTTTCGATATAAGATTGCTGCATTGTTGTGCATCCATTTCAATGAGTCGGTCTTTTTCAGCTCGTACCCCAGAGGCAAAGTGAAGTTGTCCCCTGCTGCAGCAAAGTAGTTGCACGCATCCTGAGAATCTTTGGGACGGAGAGAGAGGTACAAATACAAAGAGTCACAGGTGTGAATGCTTCAAACTGCCAACTTCAGTGCTACTGATATCTTTTATGTTTTCAAAAGCCTCATGACCTCCGGCGGCTGCAGTGTCTGATACACGCAGTGGAATGTCAACACAGAAACACAACACAGAAATGAACAATAATAGTTCCCATGTGGGCTTTATGAGGAGTACACAGGAAGAAAATGGCACTAGTTTGATTTCTCATGAAAATGAGGGATTAAGAAGACGAAAAAGTGCAAATACTCCGTCCGATGGTTAAAATATATCATTAAAAACGACCAAGAACTAAACTTTAACATGAACCTTTTCTCTGATCCAGAATGTGGCTTCTGTGTGAAACTCACCTAGAAACGTTGTCTACGTACAAATCTGACAAATCCTTGACAACCAGCTCACGTTTCAAATCAATCACTGAAGATTTTAAAGCCGATTATTGCTTACGTAATTCTTTTATTTTCAGTCATGTATTTTGGAATAATTTCATTTATCACGGGTGTCAAAATGATTAATTTGTCTGATTTCCTCCTGCACCTTTCACACTGCGCGTACATGAAACCTGAAACTCACAGTAGCGTATGAAAGTAAACTCACAGATCATTTCGTCTTGTATGTGTTTTGTATCCTGTTGTCTCTGTTCAGACCACAGTCTGCTGAGAAGCCAGGCACAGCAAAATACACTCAAACATAAGTCTTTTTGTCCAAATACAGCATTAAAGATGAGGATCAGACTAGAGTTTGTCCGCAATTCTGAAGCGAAACTTATATTTAGAAAATATATATACAAAACACGTGTTATATATTATTGTTTTGAATAAAAAGTAAACCGTAACATTAACTTTGACAGAGTTTCATTTCTGTGAAGGTAAACTAGAGGAAATAAATGGTTACATGAGTCATCTGACAAGGTAGAGCGTTCATATTTTCCCATATGATGATATCATGCTTTACGGCCTCATTTCAGTGGCAGTTACAAAAGCAACTTTGCTTTTCACATTGTAAAGTGCCAAAGTAAAAACCAAAATGATTTGGGCTGTACCAAATGAGACCTTTTACATTTGAAGCTTCTATTGAGGTTTTCGAATGAACCTTTGAATGTCTGTCGTCATA
>CALSBV010012184.1:3363770-3384741 GCA_943590825.1 Bovichtus diacanthus | reverse complement strand
ATCTATCTATCTATCTATCTATCTATCTATCTATCTATCTATCTATCTATCTATCTATCTATCTATCTATCTATCTATCTATCCATCCATCCATCCATCCATCCATCTCTCTCTCTCTCTCTCTCCCTCCATCTCTCTCTCTCTCTATCTATCTATCCATTCATCTATCTATTTCATGACGTCATCACCCTCAAAAAAATAAATCCTCAATTTGAATAAACTGATTCATCGGATTAAATGAGTTTGTCTTTTATTTTAATTGTTTTATTGTTAAATCAACTTTGAAAGCTTCCAAACTGTCTTTGACATCTTTCTACAGTTGTTGTTGGTATGAAAGTGATGAACGACTTAAGTGATTTACTGTAATAGTGTCAGAGCTTTTTGTTATTGTGATTATAGAAATGTCATTTATGATGCTGTGAGTTAATACAGGCGCATGCGTCCCTTTAAATGTTGCAACAACTGGAACCTAATTATAATATAATATTATATATATAATATTTAGCCCTGCCCCTCAGAGAGTCTGTGAACGCATCTACAGAAATGACATTGGAGTTATGGCTCGTTGTCTAGCAGGAAAACCGACAAGTGCTTTTAGTCTATGATTGTCGTGAGCGATTGTGCTCTTTTTGTATGTCTGATAACAACAATAACATCAGCCTACAGTTGGTGTTCAGTTTCAGCAAACGTCATTTGTTTCCCAGAGCTTCACAGCCACCTGAACACAAACAGGGCTGTGTGGGCTTCTTTAAAATAATGGTTGCATAATACATGTCTGTCTGGTAGCATCTCTCTTTGTTATACTATATCTAAAGGTCACATGTAGCAGTATACGATCATCAAAACAGAAAAGTTAAATACTGGATATCGTTGCTTTTTCCATCAAACTCAGAGGGTGTTTCATGATGCAGTTGGTGAAGTGGAAACAACTTCAAAATCTCAAAGTGCAAAATCCACCTTAAGACATTTCTATTACCCCCTCACGCCCCCTCTTAAAGATAACAAACTCACAATTATTAGATTTTTAAGCCCATTTTCACCTTTAACCATGAGATTACTCAAGATACCACAAAGTGTTTTAGCGTAATCCTGATTTAAGTGTCTTATCATGTTGGGCTGATGGGATTCGGAGCCTCTTGGTGTAACTACGTGAGTTTCTTGGACTCATTCCTCTCAGTTTTGACAGAAATAAAAGTCCCAGAACTATTCAGAGACAATCTCTTTAAACAAGCAAAATCATCCCTTAACAAAGCTGTAATTGCAAGAAAAATGTATTTTAAGACGAGTTGGGATGTCAGATAACAGTCGTTGATAATTAAACGGCTGGCCTGTAACCACAGGAAGAATACATGCGCGCAGTAAATGACACCTTCACAATCCTGAAACTGGCGTCAACTTTGACATTTAAAAAACGAGAGAATATAAAACGCTCTAACTGTTCGTCTGCATCGGCTAAAACGGCTTTTTGGAAAATGATACTTAATAATTTGTTTAGTTGAGAATCTATCAAAAGCATTTTTATTAGTAATATGAAATGATAAAAACAAGTAATGGCTTTGCATTACAATAAAATATAAAAAATACAATTTAATTCATTTTGATTTACTTTCGAAACTTTTTACAGATTTGACCAGATTTTTTTAAAGGAGTATAATAATAATAATAATAATAATTTGGGTTTTTCTACCTTCCATGTTTTTTTTATGTGTTTTAACGGTAAAAGTCTATGTAGTTAAATAAATACAATTATTAAAATAAATACACAATCGTCTCAAATGTGGCTTTTATTTGCTGTATTTATCTAATTCTATTTTTAACATAATTTTGTATTATTTCTTATTATCCCAGCTGTTGCTGTGTAACTGGTGCTTTTGTAGGTCACTTGTACTGAAGCGCTTCCTGCCAGTTCTTCCTGTTCATCCTCTTTAACCTCATTTCAGACCGACGTTACCACAACAGCAGCGTGCGTCTGCTGCAGGTAACGCAGACTTTTTTTGTCTGACGCTGATAAATGTATTTCTGGAAGAGGTTCCAACTCGCAATCACAAGCGCGCCCCAGCTATTGGGACGTGCACAGGAAACCAATACAGAAAAGCATAGTTGAGCTGCAACTTAGTTATGATTAGTCGATAAACAGGAAAATATTCCATTAATCGTAAAAACAATCGTTGATGTATAAATGTTCGAAAATGAAAAAGCGACAAAACAAGACATTTAAAGACATCACGTTGGACATTGGAAACTGTTTTTCACTATTTTCTTGATTGGTTCATCTATAAAATAATAGGCAGATTAATTGATTATGAATGAGTTGTTAGTTGCAGCCTTATTTCATATCGTAGATGTTTGTTTCATATCATTCGAGGGCAGCCACAGCGGGAAATGAACCCTCAACCCAGCCCATGTCGGTGACTTAGGTGAAGCATTTGAAGGTTTGGTCGGTTCCCCTTTTGTGACACAGCGTTAATCAGCTTCATAATTTACTGATTTAGAAAATAGCCTTTCATTTTCATCATGTCTATTTAGTTTTTGGGATTTTTGTTATTAAAATAGTAAAATGTAAAAGGATCAGTCCGTGTTCTATCCCATTTATTGTATATCTTGCATCAAAGTCAAACATGTATTTTCGATTTATTCTGTTTTCCTACTTGAAAACTGACCGTTGAACTGTTTTAATAATTTGGTTAGTTGAGCATATACTGTACTAAAAGCTGTAACAATAATATGCAGTGATGAAAACTGGCTGGCGTTTACATTACATTACATTTTACAGTTTCAACATTTTAACCACAGATCACCGAGCAACTCTTAAACAAATATAATGTACTGAAACAAAGAAAATATTAGAAAATGTAAAACACTGCGGCATGATCACGTTAAAGCAGATATTAGAAGTAGAAATAAAAACATTTGAGAAACACTTTGAGTATTATTGTCCAGAGAGTTCAAACATGATGCTTTGAAAAGAAGTTTTTTTTTTTTTTTTTTTTTCTGGAAATAATTAAGATCCAGAACAGTTACAGGAAGTTCAGTTTGAGGCCTGATGCTAAAGGAGATCCTACACTGGTTTAATGTTCACGTCAAACTTAAATCCTCGAATTATAATATCTCACTACTCGAGGAGGTAATTGTGTAGTTGCGCGGTACCTGTGGAGGAGATGGCGTAGCAGCAGAGCAGGAGCAGAGAGATGGTGGAGGCAGCAGCCATCTTCATCACCGCCATCATTATGTGAGAAAGAAAGAAGAACAGCTACTTCCCATTATCAGGGTTGTTTCCTGTAGCAGTACCATCACCTCCTTTATGTGTGTGTGCGCGTGTGTGTGGGTGTGTGTGTGTGTGTGTGTGTGTTTATGGTTTCTAAAGGAAGTTATCCAAGGGGCCCCATCTACTTACAATGTCAAAGAACAAAGTAAACACATTGGATGTCATATTTAGAGCAAACAGAGTACAAATATAATGGTGTGACTTCCAGTTAAAGATCTTTAAAATATATATATATATATATATATATATATAAAATAAATAATTCCAACTAACAAAACTAACAATGACATTTTTAAGTGACTGGTTTTAGACTTTAAAGCATACATTGTGTAAGTTCAAGGTCAGCCTAAAAACTGACATTATTACAAACTGACTTTTTTTCTCACTATTTTCCTTTTCTCAGTGGATCTTTATTAAAATACCATTCAAATATTTACATCATGTGAATAAGCTTTTTAATCAATTTCATACAATTAAAAACAGGAGATCGTCTGTATAGTTTGGAGCATCTAAAATAAGGTGAATGTGTTTCTTTTTGCACAAAATGTCAAAAATAATGCTCTTTATATACACACACATACAGTGTATATACATATATATATGTATATACCATCATGAGCTTAATCTATTTCAGGAAAGGTTTGCATTTCTGAATTCTGAAAATGTTTTGTTCTTTCGAAATCTTTCACTCTATCTGTAAAGGTTTGTCACCTAAATATTTGTTGTAATTGGAGTGTGTGCTGCAGTGGAAATGTGTCGACTCACATGTCGCGTCAGTTGACAGAAGCTTGTAGTTTACTATCACAAACGCGATCTGAGCTGAAAACGTGTCTGTGTTTCACAAAAATGTTATCTTAGCTTTTGGATAATGTAAATGTTGGTCAACTCTTGGAGATGACACTAAACACAAAAATAATACAAAAGTAAAACAAGCAGCAACAGACACATTTTAGCTGTTAACTGTTATTAATTATTTGATATTGCACCTACACATGAAGATGTAAATATTCAAAAACAGATCACGAACAGTTAATATAATATGCAATCTGCTATAACAGCTGGGAATTGTAGTTCTCAGCAAACACTACAATTGGAACGTTGGTTCTGAGGAATAAGTGCATTTGTCCGGACTACTTTCAGCTGCGGATGAATACACATTTAGTGCTCTAGTGAGTATTCAGGACGGTGTTATGTGGGAATATACAACAGTGTGGCTCAAAGATTTAAAAGAAGAAAAGTAGTGTATTTATCATTATTGACTTTTTCTCTGTCTGACCTTATTTTTAAAAAATGTACAAATAAAACATAAAACACAAAACATCGAGCTGTGTGATAAAAACCCAATGAACTGGGCAATGAGATAACACTTCTCTCTTTAACACTGCTGAAGCTTCAGTTCACACAAGAAGCAGGAAGAAAGAGGTTGTTAGCACAATAGTGATTTCAGAGCTTTACAATTTCTTTTAAATTAAGTTTCACATCCTCCTGCGGCTTAATTTTTCTTTTGTTTTCAGTTTCGGGCCTTGAACTAGTTCTTTCTTGACCTGTTGGTGTGTGACTTTGTATGCATGTGTACCTGCTTGTGTATAGTTAGTTTATTTTGATTTGATCTTGACATCACAGTAGCATTAGAATTGTAGCATACGTTTATGCACAAGCGCCAGTTTAGGGTTTAATGTTTCATGCAAACCCAATTTACAACACTTGTCCACAGGAGGCCTTTAAAAAAAAAGTTTAAATAGGAAATAGAATAAAATACATACACAAAAAGACGTGTTTATGCACTAAAAGAGTAATCCTTGAAATTGTAATTATATCAAACCCCATTTTTGTGACTATTTGTGGCTACTCAATATGTCTTCATTCCATAATTGCCTCTCTACTGTATATTGTAGTTTTCATTCACATAAATTTCCCGTATAGGATTCACAGGAAAAGTTTCATGATTCAAGTTTACTGTTTGTGACAATCCGTACAGATTCATTTACAAACCGAACATTTCCTAAAGCAGCTAATTCACATTAAAAGCGTTAAACTGGCGAATCACAGAGTGGCTTTTATTGTGAAGTGGTAAAAGGAAATGTCTTCCTCTGGGAGCACAGCTAATTATTGTACAAGAATAAATAATATAGTTCAGTTTCATTTAACCAATTCTTTACTTTCTAGATGTGCATATTGGAACCCTACATTATTTTCTTTTAAATTAATTTTAATGAGGGTTCTGAGTTTGTGTATATTAGATGTTGACCATATGATAATACCACAGTGTGTGTGTGTGTGTGTGTGTGTGTGTGTGTGTGTGTCGCACACAAACTCAACGCTTCCTCTGCGCTTCACTGTGAAGGAGCCGCCTTCATAAAGGGGCTTTTATATGCTATAAATGTGACGTTTAAAAATGGCACTAAGGAGCAGCACAACGAGCTATAAACAGATTTAAAATCATCTAATAATGAGAAAGAATATAAGAGTAAATTTAAGAAACTGCAGGTGTCCACAGTGTGGCACCATTATGCTACAAACAGCAGCCGGTAACGTTTAACTGTCCAAATATTAAAAGTGTAGTAGTCAGTAGCTGCATAATTGAGAGTAATATGATGTTACTTCCCTTAATGAGTCTTATGTATTTTAGAATTATGTAAATCCTTTAAAAAAAGAGCCATTAGATGTGTGAACAAAGCCACTCTTTGTCAAATAAAAGGCACAAACACTTCAAGATTTGGTTGACATCTCTTCAATAATTAAAAGTCAAAAGAATTAAAGTCAAATGTGTTCGTTTATGGAGCAACTGCAGTCGGAATATTCATGTGAGAAGATTCACGTTGAGTTTATTGATGAAATATAAAAATTTAAAAAACTTCTTCCTTCTCCTACATTTTTTACATGTTCGAAATAAAATCGAATGTAAATCTAAATGATATAGCTGTAATAGTTGGACAGCGCTGTGGATGCTATACTGTTGTGTTTTCAGACACAGTTTTCAGTTTTAATCGCACCGGAAATCGATGACTAATATTGAGCTGTTTTTGACTCTGTGTCTATTAAAAATATCTGACAATATAGTTTGTGTTTATTCCAGTCCTGTGTTTGGAACCACAGGGATTTCCTTATGTCTATATTCAGAAAACAGATTATACCTTTAAATGTTCAAAAAAACAGACATACAGAAACCAATACATGAAAATTACTTAACCTCATAAAAATGTAATAAAAACTGTCAGCAATCTACAGAACCCAACCGCATTTACTGACATGTTCTTGTATTTCTGATGTATACATGTATCATTATATTATTTAACATGAGTAGAACTATAATCAAGCTGTCAAACTTTGTCATTTTTATTTTATTTCACTTAGATATTTTAGAATTTACTGTCTTTTTATGGCCTAATTTAATTGTCTTTCATTCTTGCTTAAATGTGTTGCATTTGCATTTATTTTTATTTTTTATAAAGCACTTTGAGCTGCATCTCTTGTATGAAAAGTGCTCTATAAATTAAGTTTATTATTATTAATTCTTTTTAAAAAAAAATTTTTTATTATTAGATCAGTCAGTATTATGTGATATGGAATTAATGATTCATTAAAAAAACTGCTTCTGTAGAAACTGCATATTAAAGGATGATGATCTTTGTAAAAATTTCCAAAATATGAAAGAATTTAAAGACATGATTTCCAAACAGTTTTTATCTAAATGTGTAATACATTAGAAGCATCGATGTCTTTTTTAATGAAGCAGGGACACGGGGGTTTGGATGAAAGCAGCTTCTGGTTGGATTTGGTCCCAGCTCAGTTTGTGTATACAGCTTCTATAAACTTGACCGGGATGTAAAACTTTTAAAAAGTGATTCTGTGCTTTATATGACAACATGTAAGAAGAAGAAAACAGATGTTGTGATGGAGAGAGCACATGGCGGCACAGGCTGACACAGATGACCCTCTTCTGTTAATGAGCCTTTATAAATAGAGCAAATATGTTTCCACTGCTCTGATCCAACAAACCCTTTAGATACCTCATCTTCCAATCACAATCCTCGACGCTAACCTCAACAACCAATCACAGCCCTGACTTCATCATATCAGAACAGTCCGAACAACTGGAGCCAATCAGATACGAGCTGTTACTCCAAGGCCCTTCAGACAGATCCTGGTTTCAAATATTCAACTCATTTGAGAAACGTGTATAAAAAAGAAACATATTAAGCCTCCAGCATGTCATTTTGTTCAAATTAGAAAAAAAACAAGGCTTTCTGTAGAACTCTCTCATGACCTCAGTACAGTATTTATTCAATCCTGGCTATGGCCGGTTAGTATATTTTAGTGAGCCCAACCATTTACAAGTAAATAAATAAACTTAACTTGCAATAGTTGGAAAGACCCACTATTTCCTGTCTGCTCTCTACAACTCGTCTTTCTTGTACAGGAAAGAATTGACAGAACTAGAATTACCGCCTCACCGCTGTAAGCCTCCGCCAAGTTACAGTTTACATGCGCGTCTGTCCAAAATGTCATCACCTTAGAAATTTGTGTAAAATTGTCATAATTGTCATACAAATGATTGAGTTATGGCCAATCCCCTCCAGGGGTTCCTGAGAAAGTGTTTCTGTTCAGATGAATCAAAAGTGAAACAAACATTAAAGTTTTTCATTTTCAGAGTGTAAGATCACTTTTTGCTGAGATGAGCTTGATGCATTTTCTTCAAAGTGGCGAGCTAGCACGCTAACTATGGGCTGGGGAGTAAAACGTCCATGAAAGCACTGAAAAAAGAAACTGTCGGACACATTTTGTGAGAACTACAATAGCAGAATAAAGGCTGTGACGGATCACAGCAGGGAGCTGTTGTTGACCTGCGCTGCTGCATCTTGATTACACTGAAAGGGTTTTTGCAGGAGTCCCAACAGAGAGCAGTTCTCAGCACGGCCCTCTGCCTTCGTGAAATCTTTTTATAGACTCGATGTGACGACACAATGGAAAGAATGCCCAATGAAGGCCAGCGATAAGAACATTTAGTTATGAATTTCCAACACTATCTCCTGTAATCCTCTCTGGACTTCACAGCAGGATCACGGTTCACTGATACTCAAAGTAAAAAACGTGTAGAGAAAGAGACCGCCTTTTCGGAAAGTACACGTCATTGGCGTTTCATTCACAGATCGACATTCATTTTTTGACTGTGTGATGTCTATAATAATAATAAAATAAATAATATTCAAAGCTTTCAGACGGGCATATTATTGGTTAAAGACATACAGACTGGTTTTGACCTCACGCAGGGTTGTACTTTGTCAAAATGTTGGACATTAATAGTAATGTCACATTTTATTTTGATCCAGTTTATGTTATATATGAACATGTGCTATAGCTTTTTTTTTTACATTTTTTTTTTTTACATTTTATATAACTTTAATTCCCACCCACCCACCCCAAATGTATGCTATTCTACATTGTTATTGTTATTATACCTTGTCTGTACATATATGTGGGTGTATATGTTTGTATCTGTACGATATTACTACAAAACTACAAAAGTTGGACTGTGCGTTAGAAAGTTAGGTGAAGGTTGTGTTAGGAAGACATAGAAAATGGACGTGAATGTCAGTAAATAGTACGTAGATATTTACTTTTTTGATCATTTATATCTTTAGACAACTGGAGTGATGGATTTTTTTATTTATTCCAACTGTCAATGTGATTTGTATTGAGCTTTTCTTACTGAGCCGAGAAGTTGCGGCTCTCTTGACAGGAGACCGACAGTAATGCTGATTATTAGGAGTTTTCACTGACCATCAGTGTCTGTTAGAGGATAAACAAAGCAGAAACTTGATCATTCATCACTCCATCACCGATGGACGTTTCTTTCAGCTCGCAGCAAATGAAAACCTCCTCCTTCCTCTCCAGCTCACGTGGGCCCGACAGAACCGTGAAGGTGTATAATTGATACATACAGCTTTGGTTGCTCTGATCTCACAGTCAACGGGCTCCCTGTTGATTTGAGTTTCTATTTTCAGAGGAATGACAAGTGTGTCCAAAAATCCAGTGCACTGGATTGGTGTTATTTTTAGAGGCTGAGTGTCCCAAGGCACGAGTGAGTGATTGTTGCCGGGTATCTCTGGGGAACGCCGTTGTTTGTAGGCGCTGGATCCGAGTGATTATTTTGGAGACGTGACGATCAGGTGCTAGGGATTTGCGAGGGTTTTATTTCGGGAGGCCCGCCCAACCGCGTTGGTTTTATGTGGTTTTATTGAAGTATGATGCCCATGTCTGGATTAGTGTTACAACGGGAGCCCGCTGCGGTTCCTTCAGACTATTGTGGTACATAATTAGTCTGGGTTACAAGACATTTGAGATTCAACATCAGGTGTGCTGGATTTGCGGTGTTTCATATTTAGTAGGTTGGGTGCGTTTGATTTTTTTTTTCTCCAGATGGACAGGTGAGGTGTGCTGGATTTGTGGATTATCTCAGGAGAAGCCTGAACGCCTCAGACGGGGTGTGCTGCATTTATCACAACTGTTTCTTAGGCTAATAATTGACTATGAAGGAGATAACGCCTGAGATTCCATATGTATACGCTGATAAATACCATAAGTCCCTATGGGTCCACACAGAGAACCTCGACACGAACTAAGGACGCACGAATGATCGTCCCTGTCAGACTGACGCGCTCCCCTACAGCCTGTAAACACTGTCAGTCACTTCCTTCGTGTTAAATCATGTCACTCATGTTATTTTTTTATCGCTGCCGTGTAAATAAAGTGTCTTCAAAGATTCCCATCTGAACAACATGATGTTTCCTCCACACGCACAGACCTGCAGCTGATTGAATTCTCCGCGTATCTCAATTTCCACCATTGACAAAGTACAGTAAGTCATTAAAACGAGAGGATGAGATTAAAGGTGCATGCGGTCTGTGTTTCAATTGCAGGCATCTTGTATTTTAAGGTTCTGTTCGGTGCATTAGTGCTGTGTCACAAACACTTGCTCAGTCATGGACTAATTATTCATTGGAGCTAAGGTAAACCTGCGCTCGGTGTATCATTTTGAGATTTTAAAAGTGACACTCCAAAATCAAAAGTACATATTTTTTCTCTTGGACCCAGATGACACTCGTGTGGCGCTCACATCGGCAAAAAAAATACATTTAAATACTGTTTTCTCATAATAGTAAAATAGCAACAGTTCCTCCATGAAACTGCTCACAACAAGCTCTCTGGATTATCTTGAGTAACCGGGTCACGGTTTCTAGAAAGAGACATTGCTGTTGAGTTTTATGTATTGTCCCTTTAAGGTTGACTGGTTATCCTGACTTAAAGTTATATATTGTATGTCACACAGTAGAACATTTACCCCTCTACTGAGAAGGCTCGACATCTGTAATGTTGAATAAAAACCTGTCCTACGCTGCCTGAAGGATCCTTTAACACACCTGGTTTTCTAAATTAGATTTTTCTAAATTGAATCTTTGTGAAATTCTATTACCAAACACTTTAATGTCATTAGAGTGAGTTTCAGAGGGGACTTGTTGTGCCCTCGGTTGGTACCGTGCTTCAAAAGCCCATATCAGATAAACCGTGCTCTTAGACGGAGGCCTCTGGGGAAAAGCTAGTTGTACGCTCCTCCACATAGCTGGCTATATCTGGAGAACAGAGAGAGAAACGGGGAAAGAGAGAATGTGTGTGAAGCTGCCAACAGCAGCAGTAAGTCCTCCAGAGTAAACACAGCCGATAGTTTAAACCCCCCCCTCCATCCTTCTTCTAAAATGCCCTTTCTCTCACTGTCCCATCCTCTATCCATCTCTTCGCCTCCACCTCTTTCTCATGTCTTACACACAATATACGACAATTACGTCAACAACGTGACAAGGAGCGTTTTAAAAGCATAACGAATGCCATTGTCATAATAATGCAATCAATTAATGTCCAATATTAGTTTCAGTTACGGCTCTGTGCAGGATGAAAAGAGTGGCTTAGGTCCGGGCCTTTGTAATTCAATATATCCTCAACACTTCCTTCTGTAAAGTCACAGCTCACATGCAGTGCCAAACATTCCTGCTTTAATACTGCAGAGTTACAGTAAGTGTCTGTGACACGAGGAGGCACTTTCCTGCATACTTTGTGCGAACTAAGACCACCTTCAGATAGACAACAGTGCTGCATGAAAAGACACAGCCCCCTCATTCATTTCAATGAGTTGTCAATGCAAATGCATGCGAGCTCAAATTCCTGGTAGCTGGTAAAAAAAGTCATGGTATTTTAAAACGCTGATAAGCCTTCAAACCTCAGACTGAATATAAAGAGTGGACGCAGCCACTGTGAAGTCACACATTGGTTTGTGGACTGGCGTTTTGAAGCCTTGGCATTTTGGCAGTAGCCATCTTGGTTTTTTGGAACCATACTGTAAGTGGGTTGTGCCTCGATGGTAATTTGTGAAACTTTCGCAAGATTAGGTTGGATAAGGTTAGATAGGTCGTCGGACATCGAGTCGTGCGACTTGAAACTAGTGATTTCAATCATAAACCTGTCAGGAAAATGTTTACTGAGGAAATAAATCGAGTAGTAGGAACATTTTCTCATAGACTTCTATACAATCGGACTTCTTTTTGCAACCAGTGGCGTCGCCCCCTGCTGGATATGCTGCTGGAGACACAAATAATCCTGCTCACATCCACTACATGTTTCATGAGAACGTGTCCAGCTGAGGAATGTACAGTAAAGTACAGGATTTTGGTTTTTCTTACCTCTTTGGTCAGGAGACAACAAATCTTTCTCTTCTGACTGGCAGGAGAAGCATTGTCTGTTTTCTCTGGCCTGCCGTAGTTTTCTGTATCAGAGAAGTTGCTTCTCTCACTCTGCATCTTCCTCTCTTTCTACTCTTAGGTCAGAGCAGTCTGGCATTTCACCATGTAAGGCTGCAGAGCTCAACTGCTCCTGGGACAACAAAAAAAGGAAACACTTTTCTTGTGGAACATGTTTTTTGCATTATTTTTCAGCTGGAAATGAAAGCAGTATGTTTGTGAAAGTGGAGAAAAAGAAGATCATGATAAAAATGGATCATTGAGAGACTTATAAACCATCAGATGTTCCTGTTTATTTCTTTTCTTTTTTTTTTTCAGTTGGAACAATACTCTCAGTTTAGGGTTGTTCACGTTCCCACGTCTACTCTAATACAAAAGTACATCATACTGTACAGTTTTGCCCCTACAATACAGCTTTCAATTACCTGTTAAATATTAACTTAATGTTTAAATATGCAAAAGACACTTTATCTCATTAAATATGTGCTCATTTGCATACATTTCCGAAACAGAAATCTGAACATTGGATCAAGCCAGGTTCAAAAGTCTTGTTTCTTAAACAAGAGTTTTGAACCTGGATATGTCTCTTTGTTGACATATTAAGAGTCAAAAGTTTTCACACAGGGAATTTTCTATATCTATGTTTTTACTTAGAAAACTAACCAGAAAAGACTGTCAACTGTAAATGAGGCATTATGTTAATGCTAACTTCTGGTGAACTTGAAATCTAAAGATGCAACTCGACAAAGTTTGTATAATAAACACCTAAATGTGTATTGTGGTTGTTTTCTTTCCACTAGTCTGAAAGAAGACATGTTATGGAAGCAAAATAGCCCAAAACTCTCAAAATGTACCAGAGCCTGAAAAAGGTTCTGCCTGGGACGTCTCACGTAAGACCCCCTGTAACCCTCTGGGACCCATTTTCTTTATTTTAAGGGCCAAAGTTAGGTCTGTATACTAATACAAAGACCTGAAAACACCAACCTCTAGACTGTAACCATACTAAGACTTTAAAAACATGAATTCAGCTCGCTGCTTTCCCTATAAATAATAAAAAACATACCCACAGGCACCATTTCCCAGGGAATAGCTAAGACAGAAATACTTTATACAGGTACTGATACAGAAGTCGGTGATAATGACCTCCAGAGGGATGAATGCGAAGAAACTAAAGTGTCTTTTGTAAACTAAAGATCTTTCTACGCTTACATGGAACATACTTTTCCGTCGTCTTCTTCTCCTGCTAATAACGGTGGTCTGCTCTGTGTAGTATCTCAGCTTTCCCCTTCGTTTCATCTTATCTTAGGACTAATACAGTTGTCGTAAAAAAAAGAGGGTGACAGACATATCTGCTTTGCACCGACTGTCTGAAGTGTGTATCCAGCAGTACATTACACACAGCCTGTTTACGGGAACATATCTCCTTCTATGGCAGATGCAAAGCTTCCTGGGCCAAAGCGCCGGCGGGGGGCGGGGGGCGGGGGGGCTTGTCTTTTTTGATTTCTCCCATGTGGAGGACGCTGCAGGACTAAACCCCCAAAATAAGTTTGAACCTATATTTATACTGATATCAGTCGGTATGCAGCTTCGGAGCGTGTCACCAAAAGGAACATTTCACTTATTGCTCCCACCTCCATCCTTGATCTTAAAAAATGAACAGACTAGCTTTTCTAAACTAGAACGATCTGGCACTGTTGTGCTCCAGCTAACAAGCAAACACGTCTGTTATTTATCCTCCAACAGCAGGAAAAAAATCTAAAGATGTTTGGATGTTGTTAAAGCGGTGAATTAATAACAGCTTAAATGATACAAGCTTACATAGATAACAAGGCTATTTGGGAAATTATTTTGTCATTGCTGCTACAATATCAGGATCCCGAAGGATCAATTCCGAGGCTCTTTGCTGGTGCGCTCATGGCCAAACTGTATATTTAGAGGCGCCATCAGCTGTTGAGTGTGTCTATCAGGCTGTCAGGATAATGAAGACAATAGAGTAGTCCAGCTATGATGTTTGATTCCAGGCCAAACGGCAAGCTGGCTCTGGAATCCAAACATGGTGACCTGTGCAACACTTTTAGGATGCTCACCCACAGCGCCGAAGCCGCAGAGAAGCGGATGAGCACAAGAAAAGAAATCCCCCCGATTTCTACCAGGTCATGACGCATAAGCACTGGTGTCTTTCTCCAGACGAGCCAGTGTCTGCTAGAACATGAGTATTAGCATGAGACGATACTTTGTGCGTTTAATGGACTTGACCTTGAGCATTTTAGCTGACCTCAATATTGCCCGTTGTTTTTTTCTGTTTGTTTAAACAATGTATTAATTGTTTTGATTGTGTGGTTTTATTTAGTTTGTGTTTTTCCTTTATTTAGGATATTTCCAGTTTTTATACTTTAATTTAGTTTCAATGTCCATAAAAGTTCATTGTTCTTTGAAAGGATGTACTTGTATAACATTTTTATATATATATATATTTATTATATTATCATTATATCAGTGGCATAAAATGGTCCTAAAATGACAATTATATTGTTCATTGCAATTATTTCTGGGACAATAAAAGTAGTTATCGTGACTCAACAAAGTTATTGAAAGGAATCATTTGTAAGTGTTTAAAAACATAATACGTTATCATAACTGGAGGTTTCTCTCTTCTGATGTCGTCTCTGAAGTCTAAAACATATCTATAATCAATGGAACATTTGGGAAATAGTGTCTGCTAAAAATGAACATTTTAATAAAATAGTTTCTTAAAAACATGCCCATCGATATCTGTTGTGTTTTAATGCTCCACTTTCACTGATTTGTGTGGTTTTTACAAGCGATGCCAAGAAATAAACTGGTTGATAGCAATAAGTCATACAATATCTCATATTATTTGTGAATGGGATGTTAACAGATTGTAATAATTAATTGTCCTCGGCGTGTCATTTTGTAATAGTGAAAACATTTCAAGTGCATTTTTTTGTTTTTTTGTTTTTACAATTTTCTGATTTTTGGACTGAAACCCAAATTCTTTACCAAATGTGAACTGTGCGGGCTGCTGCATGTATAATGCACCAGACATGGTACGACCTTGGTATCCCCACTCTCCTAAAATCATTTCTAGGATGTCCTGCCTCTCTCTCTCTCTCTCTCTCTCTCCCCCTCCCTCTCTCTCCCTCTCCCACATTGTGTTTACAGCCTTGGAGAGCGATGCATATCTAACATTTCTCTTTCAAACTCCAACCAGCTCTGTTCTCATCTGAAAGGTAAGAACCAGCATCCGCTCAAGACACGTCTGTTCTTTATTTCTAATTTCATTTTAGGACGGCAGATGGGTGAGATAATGATGATAAATGCTGATGTATAGGAGATAATAATGTTTAGAATTAACGAGAAGACTAGAACAGTCATTAAAGTACATTAAGTATTGTTATTTCTGGTGGATTAAATGACCATGAAACAGTTTCTTAAGGAACCTTAATGGCTTTTTAAAGTGTAAATGAGTCGTTTATTCAATCAGTCGGGCCGTTAGATGAGCACATCATTGATCTTCCCATCATAACAGTAACAGTAACTATGTGTTACAGAGGAAAACTGTATGAATCACTGATTTTTATGAAAAAAAAAGTAATTGTTCACATACAGTAAACACAGCACAGAGGGGCAGGAGGGTGGGGCGGGGGTGGGGGGGGGGGACTGGACTGAAGCTCCCAGAGGGATAAACACTCATCTCCACTTCTTACATTCCCATCCAAAGCACATGATTTTATTTTAGAGCGCTGAGGAGTCGAATCAGCTCAAATCTAAACGTGGATTTCATAGTTTAAGGTTACAGTAGCATCTGCTAACTGACGACACTGACCTCAGGAAGCCAGTCTGGTCTGAGGAGACAGAAAGCTTCACTGATATTCATGGTAAAACTGATCAAATACTACAAACTTGAGGAAGTGTTTCATTAGAGATAGTTAGGGTCCTGTGTTCATGCGTTTTCAGAGACTTTTCCATCCTGGCAACACATTTACTTTAAGATTTTTCTTTATTCCACGATGACCTCTCTGAGGTATACTGACCTAGTTATAAATACATTCAAAAAAGTCAGGTGTTGCTAAGTAATTGTCAAATACAATACAATATAGAGAAAAATTATGAGAAAATAAAGAAATATACAAAGGAGCAAGTTAATAGGATGTTCGACCAACGCTTATTTTCTTTATCAATAATTGTTTGCTATGAAATGGCAGAAAATAGTGAAAGATGTCCATCCACAGTCCAAAGTGGTGTCTATAAATGTTGTGTTTTGTCACTTTAATATACTGTAAAAACAGCATTTTTCTGCCATTTTTGCATGAAAAATGTATTTAACGATTAATCGATTATCAAAATAGTTGGCTTACTTAAAAGTTGCCATTTTTATTTGAACAAACTTAGCAAGATTTGTTAACTGATGATCTTATTGATACTTTTTCAAATTCTTGGATTACTACAGTATCATTTTAGAACAAAGTCACATAAATATCTCTCAGACACCTAAATTTAGACATTTAAAGACATTTTATTTATCAGCAGGGGGGGGTGGGGACACTGACCATGCCCCACTTCAGATAATAGGTCAGCATCTAACCTACATTTTACTCCTTGATCGCTGTCATACTCGAGCCATGAGTGCGGAGGAATCTGTCCTGGATCAGCTCATGCATGTGTATCAACATGTGTATATGTCTCTGCACAGCTGCTGCTCAAAACAACACTGAGAAAACACACACACACACATGGAATGACTGGCATCTAAAAGACTTCTCGCACACACACACACACACTTCTCCAAATCTAAGACAACATTTCAGTCTTTACTTGTTAATAGGAAAAGAGAAAGTATCTGACTACACATGGAGCCGCTCTTGGTCACACGGGAGGAGTTTACCTCGGGGCAACAACAGCTGATTGTGTTTATCAAAGCACAACATGGTTCTTTCAGCAGTACAAGAGATATCTGTACTTTAACAGTAATACCCATCTGTCAAAAAAAAAGCTAAGATATGAGATACTATGTGTGTAGCACAGATCTTATCTACCATCTTGATCATGACCTCGGCGCCGTGACATCAGCTTTAACCGCTTCTGACTAATATTGTCTGTGCTCATTTATGGCTGTATGTTCATCGACCTCTCGTGGTTGCGGTGATTCACCCTTTTTGAAAAACCTTTTGTGAAGCGGTTTACACGCTCGCTGCCTGCTGACTCCTCAGTCCTCTCAACGGGCCGGTTGAGGCTGCAAGTGATCAACAGCTGCTTCAGTAGCAAAAGAAAATCGGTCACATTTTTTACTTTGGCCGATAGAGAATTTTGAGTTTCATTTTGCTCCACTAAAGTTAGATACGAGACGAGATGAACAAATCCCCGTTTTGTGACGCAAACCATGAATGTGTCACCCGTTTCCTCTTAAGTCAATCCAATAAAATGACTTTATATATCAAATTCCAACTAAACTTGGCCTCTAAATGCAGGTAATTTCAGGTGAGACACCGTGTCAAACTACAGCACATTTTACGTACATGCACAGAGGCTGTCGGTCTTCGGGGCTTAGAAATCAAATCTCTCGGTTGTCAAGAGCAGATGCTTCAGTCGGGTGAGAAGTTAAAGGTCTCAAAGCAGACTGACGCTCTCATGGAGTTATCCCAAAGGGGTTATGAGGAAGTGTGTGTGTGTTAAGGTGTTAACATGTCAAGTGATAATGGGGGACTCAAGTGTGGAAGAGACAAAAGTGAAATGATAAAAATAGATGTGTTGAAAGTCTTCACACTGTGAAAGAATAAATAGGACAGTAGTTTTACACATCTCTAATAACACAGCTCCGGGAATACAAAGCATGTTGTTCTCTTCTTTTGTGTTATATGGTGAGATGTCGAACTGTTTGTGGGAGCCACTAATGCAAAAGCACGGTCACCTTGTCAGGGTGTGTGTGATGCCAGGAACGTCCCAGATCAGATGACAAAAGGCAGAGAGCCCGCAGCTGCACCGCGAAGCTCACTTAATATTTCTGTCGAGACTGTCATGGCAGGGGAAATTATTAAAGCATAAGAGTGTAACTTTTAAAAAAAGGAAGAAATTACAATCTCCCTCTCACAAATGATCCGGGGGCATGACGAATAAACAGAAGAAATATGCAAAACACTCGCCTGCAAATATTATGTCTAGAGCTTTTATTGTGAAAGGGAAGAACGTAGATCTGGTATGCGCCGCATTTGTCAAGGTTTAAAGGAGGATAAAGTTTGCCGTCTTGGTTCAGCCCACAGAGCCTCCCTGTTGTTCCTTTTCTTTGTATACATTGTTTTATATTTGCCCCTTGTGGCCTCTGTGTCCACTGTTCAGTAAAATCACACAGGCTCACTTTAATTGGGGACATTTAGGGATGTAATCTCCATTGTTGCCTTCAGATGGTGGACCTACTTAAAAGAAAATAATAGATGGAAATGTCCATCTATATATTGGTTTAAACGGTAAATATCCTCAATCAAAATGTCTCAGGGGTTCTCCACCTTTTGCAACTTAAGGCCCCCTTCTGATAGAAGGATTATTTATTCATGTGAATTCTTGAGCACATTTAGATATAAAAATAACTAGCTTTGTGATTTACCAACTAATTGTATTTATTCTTTTTTATTCAATCCAACCATGTGGCAGTGTGCTACCTCCGCGGGCCACTAGATGGCACTCTGAGGCCCACCTGTGAGCTGGAGATAGCCGTCTGATATCACTTGATTCAGTTCATGTCTTTTCATTGCACAATGAGAGAGCACACCTCGTCACAGTCACATTGTGTTGCTGCCACTGCTACGGTCTGGCTCAACACATCAGCAGAGCTCAGCTGGCGCCTGTGAGCAGCTCTCTTATCATCACACCATGTGCTGCGATACAGAAAGGTCACACAACATCCAGGAGACATCATGCAGAGGACGGTGCTGGAGTGCTTCTCACTGCACAGCAAACTATGCCTTTAACACTCTTTTCTTACTGTCTGTGTTTTTTTTTCTTTCAGCCAGCAGAGAGAAGAGGCCTGAACCACTTTAGGCCAGACTGACCTGAGCTCATCTCCAGACAACCAGCAGCAGTTTGATTCCCTGGTTTCGCCTCCTCAGACCAGCCTGACCCTCTCGGCCCAAAACAGGCCCCGCAGCCTGACCGACCTCCCTCCTCTCGTAATACAGCTGATCAAAACCTAACCTGTCTCCATGGAGCGCGTCCAGCACATGACCAAGTCGGCCATCCGCCGGGCGTCTCAGATCGAGGTGAATCCCCAAGCCAGGAGGAACCTGCAGGAGCTCTTCGTCAACTTCACCCTCATCCTCATCTGCCTGCTTCTCATTTACATCATCGTCCTGCTGAGCAGCTGAGGACAGCAGAGCCAGAGAGAGTTTGGCATGGCAGCGCTGTGTGGACGAGGGTTTGGCTGAAATATGGGCAGATCAGATTTCAAATAAAGCAATAATATATCATCCCCATATATCAGCCTAATCCTGAAAGCTATGAAGAAGGATCATGGAGGTCAAGTGAATCCATGGGGAAACAATAATGGCCAAACTCTTTCAAATTGTTTCATTCAGAGCTGATCAGGGATCAGCTTCCCTGCCTCTCTTTCTCAAGGGAATGGTCACTTCGACTTCCCTCATATACTGAATGTATGTGTCTGCTGCTCATTCAGACCATGCTTACATTACAATGTGTAGATTTAGGTTGATTTACAAATGAGACTGACAATGTCTCCCGCTTTAAGGTAGCCTATAATATGTAACATCTTCGCATTAAAATATCTAAAAACGACTAGACCTACGTTATATATTTTTGTCGAGTTGTGTACTTACACTATTCAAAAATATTTGCACAAATGTTCAAACCTAGAAATCTGTCATTTTAATCAAGGTAACGGTTCTGTTTCATTTGGTCACCTTTGAGCATGCTCAAAAAAGTCTAAAAGCTGCCATAAATGTACTTGTATTTATCCAGTTTTATGCCACATATTTACAATAGGCTACACTTTAAACATTTTTTTTTTTTTTTTTTTTAAGACTTTGATCGTTTTAAACTATATATAATAACAGAATGAAAGATTTTAGTCATCAGGTGTCTGGATCAGAAGTTATCATAGAAATAAGTTGAGGGAACGTTGGCGGCTGCCGAACAGCGTTGGAGAAACACTGATTTTTAAAGTCAAAATGCTTTATTCAGTGTTTTTACTGCTTTTACTCACCGTGTCCATATGTCTTGGAGAGCAGTAGACCTCTGTGGACAATTCGGCTCCTGGTAAAATCCTCCTGGATGTCTGGAGCTACGATCAACAGAGAAAGAAATTGAGCTAACATCTGCCTCTCCATTTTATGCCCGCCGAACTACGTAAGAAAAATACAACTATACCATGAAAATGCTTTATTTAGTGTTTTACTGGTTTGTCCGTTTGTGTTGGAGACAAGGAGACCTCTGCGGTTAATTCGGCAGCCTAGTGGCAGAACATAAGTAATAATAGGTGTTTCGTATAATACTGAAATATCAATACATCACTATTGTTTCATTTCCATTCCCCATGAGCCCTGTTGCTTCCTGCAGCCCCCCCCCCTCTCCCTCCCACCACCACCAGGAGCAAGATCAACATGCTGGAAATGTTTTTGCCATTAGCATTTTCCCTCCTTTATCTGACACTGCCAGACACCACAGACAGACATGGCTGTTGTGTCTGTCACATCTGTATTAAGGAATTTCAAAGCTGCCATCTTGGTGGTTATCAGAGCCTAAAAACACATCTTTTTACCTGCAGGGGTTTCTGATGGGCTGCATGCACATCACTCATATAATTCACTATGTAAAGTATGGACTACTTTGCTTGGGTTTGAAAGACTGCAAATAGCTGCAAACACCAGTACATGTGATAAAGGCCTGACAC
>CALSBV010012184.1:3348564-3363760 GCA_943590825.1 Bovichtus diacanthus | reverse complement strand
ACACACACACACACACACAAAAAGAGCACAACGGGAGTCTTTATCTCACAATCATAAGTTTACTGTTCCATAACATACAACAGAAAAATTATATAAATATAAATAAATATTGTTGCTATAATTGCTATATATTTTCACTTCAAAAATGACAAGACAGACATCAGTACATGATAAGGCTGACATCAAATCACTTTCAGCTCAAATCCAAGCTGCAACATAATTTAATATTTCAGTTCCAGTGTAAAGATATCACAATCTTCTCTTCCAGATGTTCTGCAATTTTCGGAAAGAAACTGAGTTGGAAGTGAAATGATCTAAGTCCTCATCAGTATATTGTCACATAAAAAAACTTAACAGACAATTAATGTTTTAATAAGTTGCAGTTTCTATGGTTCACTGATGGTCAGCTAATGCCAGTGTTAAAATAAAAAACTAATTCCAGAAGTTTGCTCTGCCAGGCGTTGAGAAACAGTTCAGTTTGAGTTAGTACCTCAGGGGAACAATGCACAAAGGTCATGTGATGGCAATGCCAAGAAACGTCTTTAACTGAGCGTCATTCTCCTTCAGAACAACCGTCCAGTTCGGCGTGGGACGGATAAATCAACCAATAGGGTCTAAAGGAAATACAGAAATGACTCACCAAACAGTACGGAAAGAAAAACAATTATGTAAAAAAAATGACAAAAATAAACAGGTAAATATTCGTACTTTTTGCTTTTTCATAACAGTGTTTTTACATGTGTATTCGTTCCTAATATCCCCACAAGGTCCGTTTAGTTCCCAAGATCAAAGATTGAGCTTTGAACCGCAACTTTTAAGCCGACGTGGACGAGAAGTCCTTGAAGTGCAAAGAAAAAGGGGAAATTTAAACATCTGCAATTCCACGGCAACAGAGCAAACGCCATCTGCTGATGAAGATCATGTGATAGAATGGAAAGCTCTGGAGCAGCCACTAAATGGACCTTGTGGTGTCACTCTGTCATTGTTAGAGGGCAGTCCCCCAGGATGTGCTTTTTGGATGCAATCGTGAGAAAATGTATTAATAAGAAAGAACTAAGAAGAAACTAAAGACTTCTGCATTGTCTGCTGCAGGTGTCTGAGCGTAAATGTCAATATATTAACAGGTATTTGATTAACTATAATCTTCACAGTGTGCATGGAGGAATGAACCAACTGTGGTTCAGCGTCAGGGATACGATCCCAGAGAGGATACCATCGTCTGTATTTATTACAGGACTTTATTTAAATAATAATATATAATATATTTACAACTAAACCCTTTAAAATGCTGTATCAGCTGTGGATAGATGAATTACTTTCCCATACGGCAGGTACTGTCTCAACATGGTTTCAGGAAGTGTTTCTTTTTACTTAAACATCTTTTTCAGATTTTAATTACTTAATTCGGAGAAATATGATGGAATGTCATTTTACGTGCAGTCAGATGAGAAGATTGATATATAAACTCTTCTCATGTGGCGCTGGGTAAGAGGGCAAATAAACTGTGGCACTGTTCCTTTAAAAACTAAAACAATGTTTGATTTCGGTTCCAAAGTAAGTAAATAAATGGCCCTAAATGTAAAATAAATAAATATATGAATCAGGGTTCCTACAGCTTAAGGCAGGTTAGATTTAAGACTTTTTTTTAATGCCACTTAGAAGGAAATTTAACACAAATCTTCCTCACAATTCAGATCTGCGTGACATAAATGTGAGAGGCATTTCATAAATTATTTGAAATTGAAATAATTTTTTTTTTGATTTATTCAATTCAATTCGTTCAGATTCGATTATTTTTGAGTTTTTAAATTATTTCTAAGTTTTAAAGTCTTTTAAAAGATTGATTCACAACATTTTTAATAACAATTAATATATTGTAAGATTTTATTTATTTTTAGATGATTCAATGCCTTTTAAGACTTTTTAAGGCTCCGCAGGAACCCTGGATATATATTTGGTATTTAGTTTTAGGGTTAGTATGTATACCACTTCAACAGGTGCAGGAAAACATAACGGTCTAATGCAACCCAACGGTTTATTTTGTTGAGACTTTATCAGTCAATTCTTTGTGGCGTGATTGAATTATCAATATGTTGTGAATGGAAACGTTGAAAGTTCAAACACTTCCTGAACCACTGAGGCCTTTATTCTGATATGGAAGACGAGCAGTGATGAAACTGAACGTTTTGTGTTGTTGTTGAAAGAGGAAGTAAACTGTCAAACCTCACGTCTCTCGATCCACTTTTTTCAGGAAGTAAGACCCCCAGCCCCCCCCGGGCTGACGGTGACCTGTACAAGTTACTGAATGGACTTCTGGTCATGAAGCGACGCAGCACAAGAACTATGTAAACTTTCAAGTCAAGTTAAAAAACAGACAGTACATCAAAAAACCGGAGATGTGAGGATTTCAAGTGAGTGAAAGCAGCATTATGATGCGTTTCTGTTTTCACATGCTCTATGGCCTGCCCCACAGGCAGAGACGCGTAGCGAGAGACTTCCAGCACCGCCATGAAAGTGAAGTGTCTGACTAAACACTCCTTGGCATTAAAAAACATCAACATGCCGCTGACAGAACTCTCTCTCTGCACGTCTCTGGTCCACCGGCATCACAAACAGACCGTAGAAAAACAGTAGCTTGTTATAAATATTGCAATAATAAAAATATGAGGGGCGCTTGATTGAGTTCCTCTTGATGTTTCCCCTCCAGAGGTGTCTGGAATGGTAAATCAAGCGCCCCTCATCTAGCTCAGAGATTTGAAAATGACTTTCAAACATTTACTATATGTACAGAGTCAAAGCACTGGGACAGAAAGCGAAAGTTAAGTCTTTTGTTTTTTTTTGCTGGTGTTGTCATTGTGGTATACTGTAGTTCATCGTACTGTAGAGGCCAAAAACAACCAGAATCAACAGCTAGGTCCGTCCTTAATCCTCCGGTACATGTTTGAATGTGTGTATTTACACATGGGGGCACAGCATGAACGACTAAAGGCGAGTATCAAGGCAAAAATCACTTTGTCCTGGCTGAACTTTCAAAGTACTTCCAGTCAGATTACAGCTTGTAAGACACATGTTGATGTACAAAAAAAATCTTAAATGGAGCTGAAAACATTTCCCCTAAATCTACAGTAAGTTGTGTCACACTTCATGCTCACTGCAACACGGTTTGTGACATCTTTGTATGAGCTTAAGAAGGAGGCTGAGGGTTTCTACTACGAAGATCATGGGGGGAATTATTTCAGGAAGTCTCAAAAGGACCATTCTTGGGTCTTATTTTGAAAGTTTTGACCATCATTTCTCACAAAACCTTTTATTCACCAAAGTAGGGTAGGTGTGTATCATGCTATTTTTCACTGCCCTTTCTAACTGGAAATGTTATGACCTTCTGGTGTAATGACATAAAAAATACAAGTTGATAAATATGGATTGAATTTCTAGACAGATCAAACTTCTTTTTAGCAGTGTCACCGTGTTCCCATATTAAAGGCAATCACCTAGCTGCGTACAATGCTATTTATACTGATAGGAAAGATGGTCACAACTACAAAAAATACTGTAAAACCCAAACTGTAATACATCAATATTATCCTGAAAATTTAATTTTTTTAATTTTTTTCCCGCCGTAAATTTGCATTTTTGCATTGACTTTGCATGCAATTAAAAAAAAAAAAAAATCATGGGTAATGTAGTCCTTTAAACTTTTTAGGATTGTATTTATCTATCACCACTAATTTGCCAAGTGCCGCTTTAAAGCTCATACAAATGTCATGTCTTGCACTATTGCAGATGGTATAAATGTGTTTTTATATCTCCTGCTACCATGCACCCTTTCCTGACGGTGCACTGACGAGCCACAGCACTCATCATGCTCACCCTGTACGGAAGCCCTAAGGTTGCAATATCACTGGACTCTCAGTATCGATGGGAGCGCTGTCATTAGCGGTGGACGTTGGATAGTAATGTCTCCAGAATGACTTTCAAAACCTACAGATTGATTGCTGCCCAACTTTAGCTCTCTGTCCCATTACCTTATTTTTTTTTGACATTTTCTTTTTTTTTTTTTTGACATTTTTTTTTTTGCCGGTCAGAAAGTGAAATACTGGGCGTACAACTCCTCTTCTTTTACAACGCATTCTTTGCTTTTTCCTGCCTCCACCCCCGTCGGGTCGGATGGTGTGGTGGCGTTGGCCTCAGGAAGGCTGAGGGAAAAGAAACAGGTCCGTTAACGTGGAGAGAGATGAGACACGCACAGTGATACAGAACCAGTGGAATCAGGGAGATCCAGTGAGTGCTTGTAAAAGATGCCAAGGCTGGTGTAATGTCCACAACACTTGACCTCACAGGGACTTGCGTTGTTGTCCCCCCCCCACATACACAGACACATGCACAGCTGGAGCTTGGGATCAAACCATAACCAGCAAACTTTCATCCATCCCATTTCCTGAATCCAGTTTACAGTCGGCTCTGCTTTTCAGATTGAAACAGAGGGGGAAAAAAACAGAGGACGAAGACTTACGCAAAGTGAGAAAACCTTTTTCTCCTCTCAATTTCAAAATAACACATAAAAATGTAAAAAAACAAAAAACGATAATAAAGTGTTTTCTCCCCTTGAAATCAGCTTTTACGAAACAATTTGATTTGATTTCAAACAAACTCTTTGATTCAGCTGGTTTGCAGTTTTTCAGCAGCAGACCTCCCAGGGTTTTCTAATCAGGGTTTGCAGCACACAGCCTCCTTCATCTCCTCTTACACTGTGTGTCCACTGCCTGGGAGAACAAACGTGTTATCTTAATGGTTTCACATTTGCAACTTGCACTTTTTAGTTACTGCAGTGCTTTTAAATCACTCTGCGTCACTCAGCGTTCATTGAAAGTGATTTGTAAGAGCAAAGTTTCAGGGTTGACTTCTTTTTTATAAGCCATTGAGGATTGAGAGCATATTTCAAAGAAGATTCTGTCTGAGATTGCGTGATAGTTCAATGATACGAAAAGGGGAAATGAGATGTTAAAGCATAATGGATCAAAAAGAGATTATATCTTCATTATATTTCTCTGTTGACCCTGAACTAATGGAGTGAGACAGCAGCGTTCTGTGAAATGAATAGACTCCCATGCAACCCCACACACACAACGGATACAGCAGCAGTGATAAAACTAAAAAACTTAGGAGGAGATACATTTAACAGTGTGGGCAAACCAAACTGTAGAAGGCTTTCTTTCATTTGGTGGCTGCAGCTAGTTTCAAACTTGACATACATTCATTCTTGAAGAGCAGGAAAAGAAAGACGAGCATCTGTCACTTCGGAGGTGGGGAGTAAACATCTAGTGTTTGACAGAAGGTTCATATCTGCCTATCAAGAAAAAGAAGCCCTCTTTGTCCTCACCCTTTGAGGTAAAGGGTGAGGACAAAAGGGAGGGGAACTAGGAAGGGACGTGAGGCACACAGACAGTGGAGGCACTACGCAGTTCTCCCCCTGATTTAGGTGAAGTGAGCGAGGGCAGCAGTGTCAGCAAGACAGATCAGTTCTCACCTCCTAAAGCTTTGTAGGCCCTGATGCTGCACCAGGGCTTCCTGAGGATGAGGAGCATGAGGAAGAGCAAGGCTTGACATGGGATGATGTGGAGGATGAGGAGAAGGAGGAGGAAGAGGAGGATGCTGAGGAAGAGGAGAAAGAGGAAGAGGGCTGAACAGTGGAAGGGCTTTTTCTATGTCTGTGAGGGAGCTCTGGAGGGGAGAGTGAGGAAGCGCCGGGCGGCCACACCCACCTACCTCCTCCACCTCCCGTCCCTCCTCTTCCTCTCCGACCAAGCGGAGAGCTGACTGGCTAGGAAAGCTGGCGGCTGTTTTTAACTACAGACACACATAGAAAGGCAGCGATGGGGAACTGCAGCTAATGTGTTTGGTGAAATGGTATCTTAGTAACGAGTTTGGCTGGGGATGCTGGAGTGTAAACTGCCTCAAATCGCTAACGTTGGCCTAGAGTCTGGTTTAGTAGCATCCAGGACCGGCTCCCACACACAACATACAACAACAACAACAACAACAGCTCTAGACAGTTCAGAGGCCTGCGATCAATATGAGATGATATCATATGCACATTTAACACAATCAGTTATATTGATATTAACTCACGGAAGGGAAATCAAATATATTTTTGACAATTTTATTACTGGGCTCTTCCAGACATTTAAATAACAAATCATCGACTTCCTGTTGTTCACTATAAAGTGCCGAACTTCTCATGTTTGAATGTTTAGGAAGCGGAAATGGTGATACAGACGTGCCATGGGAATTTCAAAATAAAGGCGTATCTTAAAGATGATGATATGTATTGATGTTTTTCACTTTGCATCAATGCGCCATATCCTTATATATATCGTTACACCCTGACCTGTAACGACACACAGTTCATGAGATACTCCTTGGTTACTACCTTTTGGAAACCACAATCCAAAGTCTTTACATATAAAGTAGCGCTCTCACTACAGCCCCATGCACGCTGCTTCAACATCTAGCGGCAATGGTAGAAGTTAGTGAAATAGAGGAGTGTGGAGGCAGAAAATGGGTCTAAAAAGGGGAATTGTTGGTGGAAGGAAGCTGCATTGCTGCCTACCAGACACTGTCCTGATACTACCACTAGGAGTTGCTAAAGTCAGAAACGTTGTAATCCTGCACATGGGAGTTTAGAAGCGTAAGTGAGGAATCCAGGGATGTTATCTAATACGAACCACCCACAGCGAGCTACACCGGCGTGAGGAGGAAGACAGAGGAGAAGGAGAGGATGGATGTGATGATGCTGGAATCAAGCATCATTGTTTCCGAAGGACTCCTGGGAGTTAACAGTAGGTATGGCAGCTGTGTGCACATAAGAAGGGTGATGAGCAGCTTTGTGCACAGGCGTCATGTGATGCTCACACACGCCGAACGTTGTCGCGAAGAGTCGGATGTTTTTGTGCCTTGGTGACCCGTAGTGCTCAAACAACGGGCTACAAGTAAGGTAAGAATAAAGGATTAAATAGAATGAAAAGAATTAAAACACACCAGGAAACACTAACTTGAACCAAGCACAAGCAGTACAAATATTCCTCTCTTCGTGTTTGTAGCTTTGCTGCAGATCAATTTCAATATAATGCAGACAAAAACATTCAGATCATTCATTATGACAGCGACCTTTATTACCTGCAATAATGATCAATAACTTTTGGCAACCAAGGCGGATAACTGTGCCAAACTTGCCTTGGTGCCATCAGGCCCTGTGTGTATGTACTACTGGGATAAGTTTGTGGTTGTGAGGGGATTTTCTGATTTCACTTGTCTGAGGTGTTGTTCAAAAAGGGGCTGATGATGTCATAAACACCAAACACGATCCTCGACATCCATGCCATCTCTCACTGACGGGGGCTTCTGGGTAAGAGAGCACTCACCTTGATAAGAGGGTTGATTACACCAACGTTGGCACTGGAATTGAAGACCTTGTTGAAGCCCGTCTCTCTGTTGACCAACTCCAACTGGTAGAACTTCTTGTCGTCCTTTGAAAAAGACAGATCTTTTTTTTTTTTTTGCGCTAACTCTATGCATATGAACTATTTTAAATACGTGCTTTGGGAATAACAGTTTCTTTATGTCATATTTGTGCAGCACCATCCTTCTGTGAAGAGTGAAGCCGTGTATTTAGAGATAGTCTTACGGAATCATCTTAAGTCTAGGTCTGCTTTATAGATTTCTTTTTTTTTTTTTTACAGAGCTTTTCACTTTATCTCCCTGTTTTTTATCATTTGTGATAAAGAAACTGAGATGCAGCCGCTTCCTTTACTAAGCAAAGGCTGTTAGATGTGGAGGATTCTGTCAAAATACTATTCCCACAGGTCAAGAATGAACTTATTCACTCAAATATTTAGCCATATTCTGGTGAAAATGTGCAGTCAGATGGAGACAGTATTCACTTAATACACAGTGGAGAGTCTTTCTATCTTTTTCACTATCAAAAACATACAGAGTGATAAGTGTTTCTCCACGGGAAACCATCTGAGATGACACTGATACTGCAGCGCACATTTACTGGAATTGTTTTGTCTGCTCCAGCTGATAAAATGTGCCAGCAGCAGTTGCGACGTCAACCCGCGACATCTGTGACTGCAGCTTAAAAATAAGAAATCTGATCTGAGTGTTTTTGAAGATGCTGAGCATGGACAGAAGAGAAACAGGCTTGTGCTGCGAGAGGGAGTTGGAGTTCCTGTGGATGCTGGGATACTTTTTTCACTTTGTTTCGGCTGTTCTATCCTACGCTCTCGCCCCCCCCCCCGGCACCAGTCTACTCACCACCAGCTTCTTCACCAGAGCTTCTCTCTCGGTGACCATCTCTCTGAGCTCCGCTATAACGTGCAGGTCTTCTGGTCGGCTTTCTCTGTTTCTCAACTTCTCCTCTGTCCCCTCCAACCTGGACGCACACGCACATGTATAAGCAAAGGAGGAACACAGCTGGAAAACATTATTACAAGAAGAAAGCACTGATTTCTGCCAGTAGAGACCAAAAAAGAGACAACTAAGACACTGTATTAATGTATAATGTATAATGTATACATACTGTATGTATACATTAATGTATAATGTATACATACAGTATGTACATAAATGTATAATGTCATATAAAGCAGCAACACAACAGACTTGATCACACGTTTCTGTGACTTACAGTATTTGTAGCGCATTGATCTTGTCTTTGAGGACTTCCTGGGCCTTGCTGAAGTCAGCCAGCATGATTTGTGTTTCTCTGTGATGGACTATACTCATCTCCCCCAGATCCCGCTCGTGTCTTTTTGAAAGGTCTTGTTCATGGACCCTGCAGCAGAGACACGCAAAACTCATCAATAAACTAACTAAAAAATGATTTGTGTATCCGGCCTGTGAATTGGATGCACTCCAAAATGTAATGGGAATGTAATGGGGTCTTCCTTGGCCCTTCCACCAAGTTTAATGAAAATCAGGCCCGTAGTTTTTCTGTGATCCAGCAGACAAACAAACATAATCTAAAACATAACCTGGCAGAGGTAACCACGAGGCAACATTAGATGTAATGTGTGTTGGATGCATTTCTTTGCTAAAGTTCTGTACAATATCACAAGTTTGCAATTTAATAATATTTAATTAAGTGCATATTTGGGGCTTTTACTTTATGGATACTGCTCACAAATACACTTCATTTCCAGGTACAGGACGATGAGATTGACGCCACATTTTTACTAAATTGTACACATGTGATATGCAGTAGCAAACTAATCCCAGGACCCAAAGAGCAGAGCTGGAACAGGGAACATGGGGTCTCTTGTATTGCTAAATTAAATATAATCAATGGCTACTGTGTACATTCTGAATGTAGGAGTATTTCTACACCATTGATGGGTTTCAAAGCATGATGCTTTTAATTATAAGCTGTTAGATGGTTATTCCCATCTGACATGAGTGCAGGATTACTGCAAACTGGGTCAGCTACTGCTGAGTCACAGTTTAGTTCTGCCCCCTACGATAAAATACAACACATATATTCTGCAGAATTAAGGGAGAATGTTTTGTGAAACTTGTGTTTTTGCCTCCTGGTGTAATGCACCTTATCTGATGGTTAGCTTCACTGCGGACCCGCAGCACCTCTTTGCCCTTTATCTCCAGCTCTCTGGTCAGAGTGTCGATGGTCTCGTTCAGAGAGTGGATCTCATGGTCCAGGTCGGTGATGCGGTTGCTACGGGAACACAGCTCCGCTTGCAGGTCCGAGATACGAACTAGGAGATCTTGTTCCTAGAAGATGTTCGGAGTTCGAAGATTTTTAACTAGTTCGCGCCCACAAGAAAAGAACAAAGGATCAAACGGACGATACGAAACAAACAGCAGTTACCTGCTGGTGGCTGTGCTCCATGGCCTTCTCTAGATCTCGTTTGGCAGAAGAGTTTTCTTTAAGGTGAATCTGCTTTAGATGCTCTATGGATGCAGCGTGGAGGTGGTTCAGCTCGGCACGAAGAGATGCTGCCAGAGCATCATGGGAAGAAACACAATGACTGAATATATGAGAAATATGCCGGTTTGATAAAAGACTAACGCTTCTTATTATTCTTGAATTTAGTCAGCTGATTTAGTCCCATTATCACACAGAGTTCCCCTCTCTGTTCATGGGTGCTTGTGTTTCCTTCCAGTGTTTTAAATGTCAAGATTTCTTTTTGTCATCACTACAGGAATAAGCATCAACCCAGCATGTAGAAACATTATCACCACGGTTAGAAACATCTTCGCTGAGGGTGGAGAAGCCATTGCTGTAGTTTAAAACCATGCCGTGGGGTTTTTAAACTACAGCAATTAGGTTTATGTGTCTCATCGTTTACCCAGCTTCGCTTTCCCCTCGTCCTCCAGCTCAAACCGCAGCGTCTGCAGCTCCTGGTCTGACTGCTGTCTCAGGATGTCTAAGGTCCTCCTGTGGGCCTCCTTCAGAGCGTGGACCTCCTCCCTCTGCTCCTGCTTCAGACGCTCCTCCAGGGCCTGGGAGAGGGCCGGGAAGAGAAGGAGGAGGGAGAAATGGAAGATGATATAACAAGTTGCATCAAAAATACATTTTTTCCATGGGGTGACACAGCGAGAACCCGGAGGACGCTTTGGCATTTAATATTTGAGCAAGTTGAGAGAAATCATCGCTTCTATGAGACCGTGTTGCTGGAAAATTAAACCCAGAAGACAAATAATGAGCAAGAGTGAACACTGTAGCTATTTTCCAATTCTCAGGTTGTGAGTATGTAGTGTTTTCCCACAGTAAAAATGACGGAATAGATCATGCTTCAACAGTCAGTGTCCAACAGCACACTCAATAACAAGCGGATTAAGTCTGCATACTATTTGGCCCACAATGCATTGCATAAAAGAAACAGAGGAGTTGCTCAGGGCTACAAAACATTACAACAAATGGTGGATTTTGGTGAGACAGCCCCACGTAGACACTAAGAAAACTAAGAAATAAGTTTCAAATCATTGGAACAATATTTGGCTTTTGTTTCAAATGATCTTTTTACTAAGACTCACATTGGTAATGTACATTGAGCTCCTGCAATTAAATACAATAAATATATAATAGCAATACACTTTATTACATAGCACTTTTCAAAAACAAGTTCATTAAGTGCTTCACAGACGAGTGCAATTACTAATTAGAAAAAGTTCAATGCAGCCAAGAAATAGAAAAAATTGAATTGGGATTGTGAAAAGGATAATGTGAATTTGGCCATTTAGACCATTTGTTTGGTGGCCGATTCTAAAATCACTGGAGAATGCACCGGCAAGAGAGGAGGGTCATAACTCCGGTAAATTATATGCAAAACATATGTTAATTATACATAGTATGCACCCTTAATATACCATGTAATCAGTGCTGTAATGATGGAGGAAACTACCGTGAACTATGATCTCCTGTTTGAGATTACAAGAAGGCTTATATAAGGCAAATCTTTTTTTTCTCAGAGAAGCATTATTAATGCTTGTTTTTTGGAAGATAGCCTGGTTGTCTATTTAGCTAAATCTTCGGTTAAACAGCAAAGACCGGCCTTATTTTGATTTGTACAGCGGGAATGAGATGACAGTCCAACCGTCTCATTTCCATAAAGGTGCAATATGTGATGCATGAGCTCAACCAGGAGGAACAACATTAAGGTGGCCGACACGTCCCCTCGCAGACACAGTGCTACGATTATTTTGTTCAACGGGGCAGTAAAAAAGAAAAACATCAAATGTTTCTGCACGCAGTGTAATTATATGAGAGCTTCGACCATAAAGTCAACAATAAGCTATTACCACCCTGGCTCATTTTCGATATCATTTAACAGGGAAATGGGTGAAATTAGAGAAGATGAACTCAATGAATTGTTTCACAAAGTTGGAGCTTTCTCCGCTGACTGAATTGCTTTATCAATCTTTTACCTACAATAGCAGGAATAGAAGGATCATTCAACTGAAACTAAAACACTTTCTTTAGTCTCACAACTAATACTCTCTTCTACTCATACATACTTGATTGATGTGTGATTGTGTGTGTGCGTGCGTGTGTGTGTGCGTGTGTGTGTCTCCTACCCTGATCTGGTGCTGTCGGGCCTCCTCCATGGTGCTCAGGGCGCAGCAGTGAGCCTCCTGTAATCGATGCTCTCTCCTCTGATGTTCTCTCTGCATCTCTGCAAACACAGACAGTATTTTAAAGGCGCAGATGTGTTACGTCGTGTTTAACAAGACGGACGACATGACAATCAGTTTGCGTGGCGTGAGAGACGTCGCTGGGCAGAACGTGACAAGATATCGTTCACTTGATGGTTGGGATTTCTTGTAAAAAAAACACAAAATACCAAAAGGCAAAATAAGCATTTCTGGCTCACGTGTCCTGTATTTCTGTTTCATTGTGATACATCGTGATTTATCATCCTCACTAATTCACTTCAATAGGATGTGCTGGTTCGCACAAACCCCAATAAGAGCTGCAACGATTAGTTGATCGACAGAAAAATAATCGCCAACTATTTAGATGATCGTTGAAGTCATTTTTTTCTTCTCTGTTTTATCATATATTCATATTAAAGTGAATATCTTTGGGTTTTGGACTGACAAAAACAAGACATTTAAAGACATCAACTTGGACTTTGGGAAACCTTTTCACAATTTTCTGACATTTTATAGACCAAGCGATTAATTGAGGTTAATCTTTCAGGAAAATAATCATTAAATCACATGGAAATCTTAAGGAATGTAACTTTGAGGTAAGATTTACTGTCGCTGCCAGTTTACCTTTCAGCTGTTGGCTCAGCAGCTCCCTCTCCTGGTTGAACTGAGACTGCAGCTGCTGGAGAGCCGACTGCGACTGTGACAGCTGCAGCTCGAGGGACTGTTTCAATAGAGAGATCTGGACAGAGGAGAGAGAAACAACACAAAGAGGAGCAGATAGTTACTGACGTTCTCACTGAAGGGAAAACAGTCATCTAAGTGTATAATAGTAATTAAAGCAAACGTGGACAGGTCATCGTAACATGAACACAGAGACTACCGGCCTTGTTTCTGTGCGGCAACGTCACATTTAATTTCTTAAGAAAAATGGCCCCAGTGCTTTAGGGAATATGTTTTTCCAGGAAATAAACAAGTCGCTCGACTTAGTGCTCACATTTAATTAGGTCAACATTGAAAACATCTTTGTGTCATTAATCCTCATATGAAAATATCTTTCCGACAGATTGTTTTGACTTTAGTCTAGATTTTTCTTGACAACGAGTCACTGGTGGTGGTATCGACACGTGGGTATAAGCCAGACACTGAGCGCTGTAGTTGAAGATTTCTGACAGCCTGTCAGACTACGAGCGACAGCGCAGAGAACTAAATAACATAAAGCCAACGAGCCTAAGCCCCATCGCGCCGCACAAAACTGTTTTGTTTTGAGCAGATATTGGAACTATTAAGGGCTCTGGACCTCCACATGCCACTCTTCCTCAAGCTCCGGCATTTAAATCCTCCGGCAAAATGTAGTGCTGTAGGAGTACTACATTAGTGGCTGCAAGGTAAGATGGATTTAAAAGGAGAGGATGAGGAGCAGGGCTGGGATGAAGTTTGTGGGGTTCTACACTGGATATGGGTTTAGAAAGACAGACAGATGACCTGCACAGTACATCCTCCCTTACTGAGTCCACTATGTGTCTGTTAGAAAGAGCAGGAAAATACCAGGACATACAAGATTAGCAAGGTGGGAAACCTTAAAAAAAAAACTCATGCACTCATACTGAAACACACACACACACACACACAAAAAGGGTGGGGCTCGAACCTTGTAATGAAAATATGTTAATGAAAAAGAAGTCATTATAGATAAAGATGGCAAATCCACCCAAACACACAAAACAACACTCAGTGAGGGACTTTAAAAAGTATATAATAATAATAATAATTTGTAAAGACAGCAGCTAAACATGGAGGAAGTATGGAGAAAGTTTGTATTAATAACAGATCAGAAAAATGTACCAAAATATACAAAAAAAGGTAAATTAGGAATAAAAGTGTAATTTAAGCCTGTTTCAAAATAAAGGCTTTTCTCCTTGTGCTTAAGGCCATTTAAGAATCTGCTGTTTACGATAACAATGCTTCTCCGACTTATTTCAAAAGAGCTCAAGCGTCATACAGTACGCGAGACTTTCTGTGGTCACTTTGACAGCTGTTATTTTCCATCGTGGCTCGTGTGTGAACAGTAACAGAGGTGCTTGATGCCTAAAATGTGAGGTGACGTGTTGTATCAGAGGGGAGTGAGAGTCTCTCCCTGCACGGTCCCATCGCTGAGCCTCCAGAGGTGCTGCTGGAGATCAGTCGAGCTGAAAGTAGGTCAATACAGTGCAGATTACTGAAGCTATACCTTTGTCCATTTGTCTTTGTCTTCATCTTTATGTATTTTTATAGTCGTACATGAATACATACCAGAATCGAGGTACAAAGTGTGTGTGTGCATGAGGTGTATGCATACAGTAGGAGCATTATTATGCAAAGGTCTTCAGCTGAGGAATATTTTGAGCATTGGTTTTCTTGATTAATCGTTTATAGATGATACATGAAATGTTAAATTGTGAAAAATGCCAAAGTTGACATCTTTTATTTGCTTGTTCTGCCCAACCAGCAGTCCAAAGATATTCAATTTACAAAGTAAAAATCACGAGAATTTGTAGCATTGAAAAATGGTTCATGATTATCCAATTAATTGTTACTAATTCATTTACTTATTGATGATTACTTACTTATTTGATTTAATATTTAACTAAATACTGTATTTGCATCCTGTACTGTGGATGTTTATTACTTGATATATTCTTTTACTATTCACTGTCCTCGGAGTTTGAGATGAATAAAGTTTTACATAAAATATTTCCCAGCTGATGTCATGTTTATTTTACCTTTACAGAGATAGACAGACACTTTGGAAAACACTTGTATTCTTTTTTTGCAGAGAGCTAGATGAAAATGATTTGTGTAGGCGCACACAAAATTGTTTATTTAATTATTATCTTTATAGAACACATACTCATACACACACAACTCAGAGGGCTGTCGTCATGTAGCTAGAATAAAAACAAAAAAGAGCACAATTCACCAAAGCCCTTTGATGAGCTGAAACACACACACACACACACACACACACACACACACACACACACACACA
>CALSBV010012184.1:3334506-3348554 GCA_943590825.1 Bovichtus diacanthus | reverse complement strand
CACACACACACACACACACACACACACACACACACACACACACACACTGTAAGCTCCTTAGGTATTTGGTCTGTGACATTGTTTGATGTTTATTTTCAGCCACTCTGCATGATCAGTTTGAAATGTAGCGTTTTGTGCTGTGATTCACATTCATACAGATTCAGATAACCTCGCTGCAGAAGCCTTGATGAAATTATTTTTCAAGTGTAATTATTAGACCAGTAATTAAGTGTGCAAATGTTATTGTGATAGCTAGAGCTGTAACGATTAGCCGCTTGATCGATTGATCGATTAAGTGACTATTTTAAGCAACTATTTAGATTTTTTTTTATAAAGAACTGCCTTAAATTTTAAGGCACCACAACATTCCCCCATCCAGCTTGTGATTTAGGAGAATTTTTCAGTTTTTCTTTGTAAGTGATAGTAAAAATATGATTTTAGGGTAATTTTGGTCATTTTTAAAGAAAATTAATAGTAAAAAAAAAATTATTCAGCAAACGTTTTGGTTTCCAGCACCATGGCTGGACTGGTCGTGCAACACAGAACTAACATAGATTAATGGGCTTTGCTTCAAAACTAAGGACTCATCAAACTAAGGTGTCATTTCTTTCCAGTAAACAAATATTTTGAAAGAAATCATTTAAATCGGGGGGATGAGGATTTCCGCCAGACACACCGTTCATTTAACTTCTTAACGTTTTGCCGTGAGCCGCTTTCGTTACGTATTGTGGCGTCGAGGGCGTCTGAAAAGTTGCCAAGCTGGCTCTGTGTTTGTTTTTCTGAGGGCATCGGCGTCTCGGCAAAATCAGGACGAGCCTCTTTCAGGTTTCAGTTGTGACTCAGCTGAGCTCTGAATTACCCAGAGGCAGCATGCTCAGCACGGATGGGTGCATGAGTATAAGTAGACAAGCGTCTGAGCTTTAAACCCAGCCTCCAATGGCTCTCTGCTGCTACAGAGCTCTAATTCTGACCTGAGCGGCTCTAACAGCTCTGCCTCTGCTCGTTTCCACTTTTATTCCCATTAGAAAAGTACTCTTCAGATCTCCTTCTTCAGTGTGTGTGTGTGTGTGTATAAAGTGCCTATGTATGTGTATGTACAGCATACATATGTGAATGAGGAGAGATAAGGGCTTTGGGGAAAAACTAATTAAAAAACAGAAGCTGTTTTTTTTTCTTTTTTTTTTTTTGTTCTGCATTGCTCTGGGCGAAGAACAGAGAATAAAGCAAAAATAGCACAGGAAGAGAAGTTAAATCCTTTTGTCTTTTCAGGCCGATTCATTGTTGTTGAGGGAATTGTGTGAACTGTAAAGCAGGTGAAGTGGTTGTTTATGGCGTCACATTCACAGGCGCAGTCAGAGGCAGCAAAGCCTGAGAGTGTGTGTGACATGCAGTTGTATCTCTCCTCGGACAGACACATTTTGTGCTCCAGGCCTTAACATCTAGTGGGGCTGTCAATCAAAGTGATACCCAAATTGGGAGAAGCGGTTTCCCGGGCGTTTCTATTTCTATCAAAGCCAGGGAAAAGATAGATAGATAGATTTTCTATTTCGAAGGCTTTTCCATAGAAATTCAGAAGAAGACCTAAAAAAAATAACCACTATAGTCACTGCAGATAAAGAATATCTGTGTGGCCTTCTAAAAACCAGATACTGTATGTGCACCTGCCCAGTGTGTGATGCCAATAATTTAGTGCACACAGTAAGCTGTGCTGGTCGCAGCATGACGTGCATGTGCTGTGGCATTTGGAGCCATACAAAAAAATGAAACATCAAATACATTTAACTTCATAAAGCTCCTCAAAACATCAGTAATCCAGATCAGACCAGTGTTTTAGCCAAGCGGAAACCTCCGGGTCTGAAAATAAAGCCAATGCCAAAGTGCCTTAAACCTGCATTCTCTCCACTGGTTGCAAAAAGAAGTCTGATTGCATAGAGGTCTATGAGAAAAGGACCCTACTACTCACTTGATTTATTAACTGAATTAAACATTTTCGTGATGAGTTTATGATCTCAATCACTCATTTTAAGTCTTCTTCAATACAGCATGATGTTCATTTTGTAAATGATGGTCCCATTTAGGGTAAAATAGACGATAAAGCAGAATAATCTTTGCAGAATAATATATTCCTGTGGCAGATCTAAATTAATAAATTGAAAAAATGTGGTTTTAAAGTTATAGGTTTGCTTCCTATTTATCCAGGATCTACAGGAATTCATAGGCAGAAATGTCTTGAATATATTGCTGTTGGCGTTGATTCATTTGACTTAGACTTGACTTAAACTTGCATTTGCTAACTTTAGGACCATCTCTGTACAAACACCATATGGTTCCCACCTTAAAGTTCAAGGTATGTTCAACTGTGTATGTGTGTTTTACCTGCTCCAGCAGGTCCTCCACCTTCCTCTGCCAGCCCTCTCTTGCTGCCATCAGCTCCAGTTCTTTCTGCTGGGAGATCTGAGTCTGCGCCGCATGCTTGTCTGCTTCATACTCTTCGTTCAACTCCTCCTTCAACAAGCGCACCTCCTCCCTACAGAGAGAGGGGTGGAGTTAGTTTTTTTATTGCATTTGTGTCTGTTCTGCTAAAGGATATCTGTAATTACTGTATGCCTTCATGAACTTGCTTGCGATTGTGTTCATTTTCAATAATTTCACAATATTATCCATGAGCGCTCTAGGAAAACAAGTTGAATTGTTACGCTAATAACAAGTGTGATAGTGAAGCTGAGGGGGCGAGAGATGACAGAGATGAATGAGAAAACAAATGGGACGAGCGAGACACGAGAAAGTGAGAGTGACAGGCTGACAGAGAGTGTTACACATACGAGGACAGCTTTTTCTTCTTTTCTTACCGCAGTGCATCTCTCCATTTCTGGTCCAAGTCATCTGCCATCTTGTCCATCTTCTGTTTCTCTTCTGTTCTGATGGACATCACTCTGGCATCATGCTGCTGTCTCTGGGTCTCGATCTCCTCCTTCAAACACCAACAGGATGAACACATTTCAGGCATAATACTCTGCTAGAAGGTCTTCAGTGCCATCCGAGCAGACGTGTTCCAGTCTTTTTGTTTTGTCATCCTGCCACTTTAAGTCAACAGATTTATTTTCTCCAAGAAAGTTTGGCTAATATTCTTTTAGGCAGGTTTTCAAGATAAAAGCTTCTATTTTTTTTCTTCTGGATAATAAATTGTGCTTGCATTTATTTTTCCTTTGGTTGTTATACCAAGATGTTATTCTTATTTGATATCAAAATAGCACACATTGTTGTTTTTTGTGTGATCAGGACGTAAATGTGTCTTTATCTCAGGATAATGCCTTTTTTTTTTGGAATAAAGGCCTTAAAGGCTAACATGGTTGATACTATATGTACTTTAAATGCCTGCTGTAAGCCCTGGTCCAATAAAGTGTTGTTATTAAGTGTTTGAAAGAGCGCTGAATCATTAACGGCAACAATGTGAGGCTACTAAAAGTAAGAAAATCTCCTCAAATTGCTCTGTCTGATGCAGATGCAGCGTTTCAACAGCTGAACGTTGGATGACTCATGATGCCCACCTCCACATCTATTTATAATGCTGCGGCTGCAGGGCATTTATAATGTGCAGGTTCCAAGGCAGAAAGTAACTTCACCAGGTCAGCCGTTTGCTGCTGCTGAAGAGGCTCCGGGGTTCATCTGCTGATGAGTTCATGAACAGACCTAAAAGCTCGTCTGTTGAGCTTCGAGTTTTTAAGTCCAGACTCAAATGTTTAGGATCCCAGAAATGATGTTCAAGAAGACATTTTACATTTCAATGAAGCTAAATATGATCTGTGTGACATTTGTCGTCACTGGGGCGATTGTGACTTTGAGTTACTTTCCACCTCTGCCTAATTATAATTATGGTAAAAAACCTGTAAATAAATGTGACATTAGAAACGCTTAATATTTCAACACAACATGTATATAGTTCATTCATTTCATAATTTTTTTTAGATTATTTAGTTATTTTTAACAACCAAATATCAGTGCTGGGTTATTTAATTTTCAGGAGCAGGCACACAATTGACACCACAAAAATTGCTTTGTGGAAAATAATATGTAGAAGTTTACAATTTCATACGATAAATTGAGAAAAGTTCAGCTGAAGTTTTCGGGTTCTTCTTCCTGTCCTTTTATAAACGCAATAAGCTACTCCCTGCTTAACAATAGCTGGTCTAAATTGTCTGTGAAGCGGGGGCTGGGCCGGCTCAGAGCTCGTGTCTGTCCTGCAGTGAGCTCAGTGAGAACACAAGATACGATCCTGCGTTCGGCTCGCTGCCTTTTTCTAACAGTCCAAATCCTCTCTTTTTATAGAACCCGGGCTCTGGTGGGAAAGCAAGGAGCACCACTCTGCAAATTCATGTAATTATCACAGCTCATTCAGTCTGTCTGTCCGCCGTCTCCTTTATTACGCCTCTTTCTGTCCTTTATTGGCCTTTTTCTAATCACTGATTTTTATGTGCAAGTTTCCACCAGCTGTGACTTTTTCTCATTGATATTTTAGCTTCATCTTTGTGCTGTTGACTGTGTTACGTTCAATTAATTTACTTCATCTTATTTAAGTTTCAACCACTTTTGCTGCATCCTTATCCATTATTTAGCAATGATTCAATTTTCCCAACAATTATCCAGTTGCTAATAATATTAATAAAAAAACAACTCTTTCCCCATCTCTCTCTAACAACACACAACACACACACACACACACACACACACACACACACACACTCTTCGCGTCTCTCTCGCCTCAAACCAGAAGGGCTCTTTTCAAACACACTCAACTCCAAATAGCCTCATCATCATTATCTCACAGCTGGCCTTCAGTGCTGCACTTACAGTATTTCTCAGTTAAATCTAATTTCCTGCTTACAGAATGTCTTTCCTCTGTCCCATCTCTCCATCCTTCCTTCCTTTCTTTCTCACTCCCTCTCTTTGGAGGAACTAGTCGTACTTTGATTTTCTGCCGAACCATCGGCAAACCGATGAAGCAAATTACTGACTTAAGATTGCTCTTGAGCTCGACTTGTATTTACTACTAATGTTCGGTAGAGTTCCACGCTTCCAATTAATTAAATCCAGCTAATTGTTAGCGCCAACCGAGATAGTCTTTCAGCTGAACAGGCAAAAATGTGAAATTTGTCTACAGGCAAGCATACAATTCAACCTATATGGAGAACAAAGTTCCCAACAATAAATAATGAATGAATGAGTCTCCCCTTGGGGTAATAAGACGTTCATATTTCCGTATAATTAGTGACAAATTACGTAGGAAACGTGCCGGGAATGTATGAACCTGTAAAACAAAGTGTTAGCTGCACTGAGGTTCTCCTAAACTCTACATCCTCTCCTCCTCACCTGGAGGTCAGTCAGCAGGTTGCTGGTCTCTCGGACACGGGCTCGAGTCGCGTCCAGTTCTATCCTGAGCTTCTCCTGAGTTTCCCTCAGACAGCTGATCTGTGTCTGAGCTGAACCCATGCTCTGCTCCCCCTCCCTCACCAGCTCCTGGAGGTGGGACACCTGAAGAGAGCAACACCGGGGTTATTGCATCACTATCATCAGAAGATCGAGGACGTTTTAGGACTCCGTACCTCCTGGTTGGCCATATTGAGCTTGGCCGAGAGCTCCTCTTTCAGGTTGTCCAGTTGCTGCTGGAGGCGGTCTCGCTGCTCCTCTAATGACAGACGCTTAATCTCAAACTCCTGACACATTTTCTGGAGAGGAGAAGGAAGAAGATTAGAGAGGAGGAAAAGATTGGTGAGACAATAGGGAGCTCATTAGTTTTGAAACCACAAATGTATTCCAAAAAAAACGTATTCAAATACCATCACTGACAAAACTACAAGTTTAATATTTGAAGAGACTTCGATCAGTGCGTATGTTTACTCTGAAGGCCTCGCAGATAGTTTCTGCAGTATTCCTACCCAGAAAGTATAATCTCTAAAAAAGGAGGGGAGTTAAGAAGCCACTGTAAATCCCATTTGCGCCGTAATATGGAGTTGTGGCAGTTGTCGAGTGTGAAGCATGGCTACTGAATGAAGGAGGGACATGCGGGTTGTCATTTTAAACTTAAAAGGCCATCTCATATAACCAACCAACCAGTTTCTATAATCCTTCAAACCACAGCACCAAATCCTTTCTGGGCCACATCTCTTATGAAATGCTTCTACTTTGCCTTAGCTATTTATTCCTAGCACTGATATCTATAGTGGATATGTCTTATGAAAAACAGAACAGTATGAAATGCAAGCATTATTGTAGACGTTGTTTAGTAGTAATACTGTACCATAGTGTCCTTAGAGACAGATTTCTGGTGGTCAAATTTAGTTCAAACGCTATTAATTTCACTGTGTTTTCAAATGTTTCCCTTTATATGCCTAACGTTTGCTGAAGTAATGCTATTTTAATCAATGCTCGTAGAGCTGCTAAACATGAGGATGTAAACAATGAGGCTATGATAATGTGTCACTTATTATAGATTTTGCACAACAATTTCCCTCGGGATAAATAAAGTTCTATCTTATCTTATACTGTTCAAACTGCAGTAGCTGTGCCTTTAATGTGTGGGCTGTATTTGCAGACAATGATACAAATCAATGAGAAGAACTGATGATGGCAATACTGGATTTACTGAGTGTAATTTGATTTTTTTTATTTCTTCCAATCTGGTTGTTTTATCTAGAGACAGTGTCTTGATTATGTTTTTTTATTTTATTTATAGTTTTTTTATTTGCAAGTAAAACCATACACACAAATATTCCTTTATTATTATTATTATTAATAATAATAATAATAGTAATAATAATAAAAAGGAACATTTGGCTTATGAATATCACATGACTGCATTATTCGGTGAACAGGAGCTATTTTTATGAGGGACTTTCAACATATTCATGGTGATAGTTCCAGAAAGTTTGCTGTATCACAATATATGTATATCAATATAGTCATATAAAGCTGTATATATACATATATATACATATTGGTTCAGTGAGTAAACCTTACATCATTATTCACCACCTTGAGTCATCTTCTGGTGTGAAACATGTTGTAACCATGAGAATCTTTCAACGCTCACCTTCCTTCCATACGGCCTGAGGCGTGAGGGAACTATAAAGCAGACCCCCCCCCCCCACCACCACCCCCCATATTCACGAGGGAGCCGAGAAGTAATCCACATTCTCTTTCTTTTACCCAACTACAGTAGACGTAGCTGTGCCTGTATGATGCTGCTGCCAGCCTGACGAGGTGAAATGGCACTAACATGGAATTAACTAATCAACCAATGCTAATTGCAAAAACATTGAGAATAAATACCGACACAAAACACAAGACACATTAAAATAAATTCCATAATCAAAACGAGGATTGAAATGATATTAAACTAGAGTTGTTGTTGTTGTTGTTGTTGTGTCCCGTGTGACGACAGAGAATACTGTTTAGTTTGACGGGTAGTCTCAACTACAGCTGCAACATTTAGTTGATAAAACTAATGAGCAGCTGTTTTAATAATCAATTTATCGTATTATGTGCAAACATTTGGCGACTCAAGCCTCTCAAATGTAACAATTTGCAGCTTTTCCTTGTTTACATTGTAGCGAATTCAATATCGTTGTATTTTAGTCGAAACATTGACAATGAAGACATTCGATGGCATTAGCTTGGGTTCTAGGAAAATTGTGATTTATTTACAATATTTTCAGATGTTTTCTAGACCAAACGGGGAAATAATCAGATCAACACGATTACGCCGAAATGAATCGTTAATCGCAGGCCTCATCTTAACCTGCTGCTGCGTTCAGTAATACAACACAACAGTTTGAGACAAGACAGTTTACAGTGTCATAGTTACCTCCATCTGGAAAAAACCCACCAGATGAATTGAATTAATGAATTTACATGCACAGAGATTTAGAGATATGACTGGAGCCTCTGTTCTGCTGCCGTCTCATCTGGCCTTAAGTAGACTCTGGTGAATGATAAATTAATACAGCAGAAGCCATTTGTAGAATTGTATTGCCTTGGTTTAGAAAGTCGTTAATATCCTGCTGACAGACAAAAAAGTTGAAAGTAAAAAAAGATGAAGAAAATGAAATTCCCGGTTTAAAGAATGACCGGTTTCTGTATAGTCTTTACATCTCAGTCTACCTCTTTGTCTCGCCCTCTCCGTCTCCCTGCATCCTTTCTAATTTGGCTTTAAATAAAAACAGACATTAATCTAAAGAGGCCGAGGCGCAGCGCCGCTCTGGCTTACATAATATTTCCTTTTTCATCATTTCTCTCTTACCCCTCTCTCCATTGCTCTTTTCTTTCAGGGAATCTATAAACGCACACCCACGTGCTCAAACTACGCTCGCACTGGGCTGGCAGGCAGGATTTAATGTCAATGAAAATCAACCAATTAGCAGTCAGCTTCAAACAGCATTGGAAGCATGAGCTCGAGAGGGGGAAAAAAGGAAAGAAATGTTACGAAAGAGGAGTGATATTGTAAGAGACAGAGGGAGAACATTGAGTCCAAAATTATTTAAAATGAAAAAAGTTAGTGTAATCATTTCAGAGGTAGAAAATAAGCTGTAATGTTAAAGGAATGCTTTTTTAATGTTATACGGTATGGTAGTGATATATCAGTCTGCCTCTGAGCTGATGCACTTTCCCTGGATGTCAACAAGCTCCAGTATGAATGAGATTCTAAATGTTCGCTGAATGCAGGTGGAGCCATGTGAGCGTGAGTGAATTTGGGGTAATGTGCTGTAAGGGCTGCAGGCAGAAGAAAAAACAAGCGCTCCTCTTCTATCATCGCAGGAGAAAATAATATTATCATTGCTGACCAATCGGATAAAAGTCAGCCGCTCTTTTAGTGCCATCGTCATGTGATTGGACGATTCTGGTGATGTCATCCTCATCCTGCAGCATCGTCCCGACATGGACCCACGTGGGGAAATCTTAATTCCTGTGACTAACAGCAGGTCATGCGGCACTTAACTGGTCAATTTAGTTCTTCTCCTCTGGTGTCACAAAGGGCTCACCAAGAAATAACCGATTATAGTATTAGTAGTCAGACTGCATCTGCACCTTATGTGTCATAAATAATGACAAACAAATAATAACAGGATGAAAAAGAGGCTTTGAATCGTAATATTACAGGGAAGCACTGTGTAGCTGCTAAGTTTCACTCAATTGTTAATGTTGAACTGCCAAAATACACAACTGTTACCATAGCTACTAAATGATCTTACAATTGTATATAATACAATATACATCCCTAATGCAGAACTCTTAGAGGATCGCATCCTTGGCAGTCCCCATGATCAGCAGATAGATTTAATGGTAGTTTTGCTTTTAAATTCAAGCTAAAATCACATATATGTCCTACTCGCAAAATGCCAAACAGGTTAGGTGTGAGCGCAGCTTAGATGAAGTCATCGGCTGATCACGAACAAGGTCAGCACGCTCTTATAGCTGTTCGAAACGCACACAGAAAACTACATTTCATTAGAGTATATTGACGTAATCCCCACTCGGACTGGATTTCACGCCTTCTTAAACATCAAGTTTGTCATAGTTTGCGACAGGGATCAATCACTGCCACACTTCCTCGAGGCAGGTGCGTGTGAAACAATGAGGCTGCAGGAGACGCACATGCAGACGGCGTCTTTCATTCAGCACAGCTCCAGCGGTCACAGCTCGATGCGAGTAAGAGGCTTCAAAATAAACAGAGGAGCAAGAAACAGTGCAGTGCGCCGAGCTGCATTCAACTATTTGTTGTTGGTAATGCAATGCCGTTGTGGTTAATGAATCAGGGTAAATTGATTTAAACGGTGTAATTTGATCTGTTGTTCTTGGCAGGATGGTCATTTGTATAGAGATTGGAGCGAGGAGAGAGGATGAAAAAAAGGAAAAGTGGAGGAAAGAATAAAAAATTAGACATGACAGGATGAAAGCCGCAGAGGGAAACGCAGGCAGAGAGTGATTTTGTTTTCCCGTCTTAGTCTTAATGTTGACCTAATTAAATGTGTGCATTCAGTTGAGGGAGCTGCTCATTTCTCAGGGATACATATTTCTTAAACGACTGAGGCCATTTGCTCTGAGGAGGAAAATTAATTGCTGATGGTGCGGCACTGAAAAGAGAGAAACAAAACCCTGAGAGCAACACTCAAGAGTTGGATGCAATTACTGTTTTATATGAAAATGAAACTTCAATTTGTTGTCTATGTTTTACCACCATAGTGTCTATATCAGGGGTTCTCAAACTTTTTCAGACCAAGGACCACTTAACCAATAAAAAAACACTCACGGACCACCTAACTCCCCAAATACCCAAAAACAATAGGCCTGCTTACCACTCCAACACTATATTACACATTACAGGCTAATATTGAGCTTTATGTGACCTTCTCTTCATCGCTCCTTCACACATTAAATCAACAATACAAATACAAATACGGATTCTACAAGTATTTCATTCATATGTGATCTAAATGGTAAATGCTGATAGATTTTACACATCATATGAAACGAAGACTACATTTATTACTGAGTTTATGTCCGAGCAAACAGAGCTGCAACTTACTTGTAAAAATTAAGGTTTCCTTTCCTTCACATCCAAGCTTTTTTCATGAAAATTACGTTTTTTTCACATTCAAACTTTTTTGAAGAAAATTTAGGTTTTTTTTCACTTCTAAGCTTTTTCCCATGAAAATTAAAGGTTTTTCACATCCAATCCAAGCTTTTTTCATTAAAACGTTTAGTATTTTTTCACATCAAAACTTTTTTGAAGAAAATTAAGTATTTTTTGACATCCAAGATTCTTTCATGAAAATTAAGGTTTTTTTTAAATACATTTTTTTCAAGAAAATTTAGGTTTTTTTCACATCCAAGCTTTTTTGAAGAAAATTATTTTTTTCACATCCAATCTTTTTTCATTAAAATATGTAGTATTTTTTTTAAATAAATGTTTTTCCCATGAAAATTAAGTCTTTTGACATCCAAGCTTTTTTCAGGAAAATTAAGTTTTTTTTACAGCCAAGCTTTTTACATCAGGCGTTCTCAAACGCACACACAAAATCACTTGTTGTCGCTGCAGCTGAACCACTTGACTGTTGTGTAAGATTTTTCATTTAATTTTCTTTTAACTGACTTGGTCTTGAGCCATCGATCCATCTGGTCAGTTGACGCTCAAATAGACCGCGCAGATCATTTATGACGTATAACTTTGAGAAAGACTGACCTATATATAAGGTTTATCAAGATGTCTACTTTCATAAAAAGGAAAAAGAAACATTCTCTGAAACTATTTTCCTCAGTCCATGTGTCCACATATCTTAAAATAGTCCAACCACTAGAGAACAACTCTAGCTGAGCTTGTGATTTTGTTGCAGTGACACTGACAGCGGGTTTGACAGCAGTGTGTAAATATAAGATTCAGCCATATGGTAACAAAGAGAAACACAGCCACAGTGTTTCCTTGAAGAATACACTTTGTCACTTCTGCAGCAAACCAATCTCCAGACTTGATATATATATAAACCATCTTAAACCATAGAAAAATGTAAACAGGGAAAAACATGCTGTTACCATTATTCTTGCCATATTGTTAAGACTTAAAGTGATGAATACATGGTTTGATGATTTTAAAATGATCAATAGTGTCCTTTTCACTTTCACTCCTGTATCGTAAAAATGGAAAAACTAAAATTGGATGTTTTCGTTCTTTCGTGTTAAATCCTAAAATGGGACGTACCGTCATGAGGAGTTTCTTCTCCTCCTCTTTCTCCTGCTGGGCCTCCTCCCTCATGGCCTGGTGTTTCCCCTCTAACTCCTCCAGCGCTCTGACCTGCGCCTCCTTGAAGCGATGCATCTCCTCCTCATAGTGTCCTCTCAGCCGGCAGAGCTCCTTCTCGTAACCCTGGTGCTCCTCACGCAGAGACTGAGGAGAAGCAAAGGAGGACAAAAACAGGAGGCGTTACATGATTAATGACCCTCGATCTGCCCTGGGATTAAGAAGGGGTCAGTCGTACCTGTTCTAGTCTCAGCACTTGTTGTTTGTGCTGCTCATTAGAGGCCTGGCTCTGGTTCAGCACAGCCTCCCTCTCCTCCTCCAGCCGGCCGATTTTCTCCTTCAGCCGGCTCTGCTCCTGGTCCAAGTTCCTGATGGTCGCCTCATGGGACATCTGGGTGGCCTGCAAGGAGCCAATCTGACCTGGAAACAGTAAAATCAAAATCCCAAGTGTGTCAAAAAAAAACACACTTAATCAAATCTCAACCACAGTCAACCTTTGAAATTGATATGAGGAATTGGCTTTATCATTGCTTTACTGCTGAGGCAACAGTTTCATCAACATATGCTGCAACTGGAGTTGTTGAACCGACAGAAGTAGCAGCTATTCAAAAGATCCCATGAGAAAGACAGGCAGCTCATGAAACTGGAATGAAACTCATAAATGTGAAAGGGGGAATAGAGTAGTTTCTTTGACTGAAATTGAGTGGGCAGAAAGACAGCAGCTGTTTCAAAAAGAGAACGTAGTTACAAGAGAGTCTACATGACAAAATGTTCCTTTTTCTTGAATGGATTACAAAAGTTTTAATCCAGAGCTATCAAATGGAATCAAATTTATTTCCAAACAAATCAGTTTCCTTGAGGCGTATTCCGAGGGGGCTCTTATTCTGATAATGTTTGTCAGCAGCTCTTAAGATCTTCAGGATATGAAGGCAATGTGTCTACAGAGCTTGCCTTATAGACTTTTAGTCATTTAAGTGGCGTATCGACAGCGTTTTAAAAAGGTAAGTGTAGGTGGAGGTAGGTATACCTTTGAAAACTGTCCCTACATACAAAGAGTTCCTTCATACTCGTGTTTGGGTCCATTTGCAATCAGCCACAGCTAATTAGCTGCACTGTCTCTGAGATGCGCTGAAGCTAAAATCACAGGGGACTACTTTCTGAATCTGAGAGTACGTTTCCCAAAATCTATACGATGACTAAAATGTTATTGTGACAATAACATTCATAATGGTCAATAATGAGCTGACAAACAGCTTATGTGTTAAACATCCGTGCACAGCCGTGTATGTACTGTAGTGTAGCATGACAGTAGGTGGAGGAACATCTTACTGGCTTTATGGAGGATTTCAGTTGCCTGCTGTTGAACTCGTTCCCTGCTGCCCTCTAGTTCATACTCGGTGTCCTTCAGCTGCATCACCCAGATCTCTCCGTCCTGGATGGCCTCTTCTAGCTGCTTGTGCAGGTTCTGCAGCACACACAGTTTAAGTGCTCACAATTACGCCACAGCAATACAACATTCAGTCTTTTAATACCCAGTCATCATATCTCTCCCACCAAAGCTTCGAGTCACATAAACCTATCTAGCTATTCAGGCTCTGCAGATTTGCCTGCAGGACCATCAGTGCACAGCACATTAGATTTCCCACCACACTGAGATTCTTGAAAAACCGTCTTCGCCCTGAGGCTTTTACTTTTGTCTTTGTTTTCTGCAATGGTTTTTCCTCCGATTTAGCCCACTTCCCTACCCACATTTAACCAAAAGAAGACTCTCTACTGTTTGTGCTTTGTTAGGAATACTGTAAATAAAAGACGAAATGGGTATAAGCAGCAGTAGCCAGCATGGCTTAGCACTATTTTTTCTAGGGGTGTAAATCGTGATCATCAAAATGATCTGCTGTGCGCTAATAAATGCGTTGTGGGAAATTATGACATGAAAGTGTGTACAAGATTATGTATTATGTTAAGTTTTTATATAATATTATACATTTACACTGCAACTGATTGCAATAATGTAAACACACAAAAATCTAAGACAAAGGTAGACATTTAGTCATGCTAAACTCGCACAAATAAACACTTTTTACTTTAGTATTTCTCAATTCTTAGTGACTTTAGGAATAACAAGGTCAAGTTATACAAAAAACAAAAATGCTGCCTGTTACATAAATAAAATTAGTAGGCTCAAGCTAGCTGCCCCCATTGATTTATGTGTCCACACACACACACACACACACACACACACACACACACACACACACAC
>CALSBV010012184.1:3279233-3326102 GCA_943590825.1 Bovichtus diacanthus | reverse complement strand
AGAGACACAGAGACAGAGACACAGAGACAGAGACACAGAGAGAGACACAGAGAGACAGAGACACAGAGACAGAGACACAGAGAGAGACAGAGAGAGAGAGAGACAGAGAGAGAGACAGAGACACAGAGAGAGAGAGAGACAGACGGAGAGAGAGACACAGAGAGACAGAGAGAGAGAGAGAGAGAGACACAGAGAGAGACACAGAGAGAGAGAGAGAGAGACACAGAGAGAGACAGAGAGAGAGACAGAGACACAGAGAGAGACAGAGAGACAAAGACAGAGAGATGTAAGCCACAAACAGTTGTTTCTACGCGCCTCCCCCTGCTGATTTTGATGGAGAATCGTTCATAATTCATAATAAATTTAGCGCTCTGACAGTGCTACGTTATTGTGCAAGTGCTCTGATTAATACATTTATTCTTTGATTTGTTTAATAACCACATTTTTCTGCCACTGCAGTCGAAAACCGGCTCCAAAGATCAAATCGTGGACTATTCAGGTTCACCCCTATTTTACATAAATCAATACAATTTTTCTCACTATCTTAAAGTGATTCAGTTGCTAAAGAAATACAGCAATAACCAGTGAAGACTGTGGTTGAAGTGGGGACAGAAAGGGAAGCGAGTAATATATTGTTCGATGTGACTTGAGCTGTAAAGTCAAAGCATATATTTGGCGCATGATTCAATGAAACTCCATGTTCAACAGTTAAGTGAAACACTGTTAGCTTGAAGCTTTTAGCATGGTAAGCTCAGTGAAAGAATCATTAGTGTTGCCTACATTTGATATGACAGATATGACACTATTTGATTGATTATATTATATAAATCGATTAACTTGAAATCTCTTAAGCTCGGCCGATTCCAATTTTTATCCTGGGATTTGATGAAGATTTTAATACTTTTTCAGAGGCTTATCCCTCCTGACGACAACGACATTCTCGGAGACGTCCTCAAAAACGTACAAATCATTTGGATTTTCCTGCCATTAAAAATGTAAAAATGTTTTGTCTGTTGTGGATTGTGACACTGCTGAGCTTACACCTGATTTCAATGCGTTGAATGTGTTGCTTTCTCTGCGCTGGAGCTGGATCTTTTTTAACAGGCAACTGTCAGCCACACTGTTGACGCCATAACAAGACGCTTTACATTCTCAGTATCAGAGAAGCATCCAGCCGTCATAAATGTTGTTGTTTCCATCACATAGCAGAGAACATTAACAATATACAGTAGATTTGCTGAGCAACTGCGCATGCCCAGGGAGCAAACACATGATGTGCATATGTCCATCCAAGATATGCTTTTACAATAAAAGAGTGACAGCAAACCAAGCCAGAAGGCAACAGAACAGCCTGCAGCTGCAGTTATTAGAAGATATTTATCGTGAATCACAGTCCTCCTTGCTAGTCACCTCTCTATTTTTCTAAGTAAAAGTCATACCATCACATGATTTCCCCCGAGCTTTTTCTTTTCCTAAAGGAGCTTCATCGAGCCAAGCAGAGCAGATGCAGGGCTTGCACGCAGCTCTACAATCATACTGAGCGAAATCTTGAAAAAAAAAAAATAAAATGATTGTCGTCTTGCCTAGAATATTAAATAAAGATAACAAAGATGAACTTGCCTACATTTTATTCCTCTCAGAAAGAAAGTCAATTCAAAGCATGACGGCACGCTGAAGCCTCCCAGAGGAATCAGCTAAATGTTTCAGTTAATTCAGCTGGAGTTCTCCCCAACCAGTGTCGCATTGATCGAGTCTGAGCAATCAATAACAACTGAGCTGTGTCTACTGTATTACAGAAGTGGACAAATGACAATTATCAACTGGATTTACCGTCTGAGTTTTTCACCAATACAAGAATGGATGAGGAAAGACGGTGAAGATGACAATGTGGCCCCCAGGAGGGACGTGTCTGAGGCTAAAGGACATTTTGTGCAGTCGATCACTATTGATTGATCTACAGGATAAAGGTCATTGATGTGTGAAGTAGCAGCATTTGGCTCTAACAAAACCCTGTTTTTCTGCTCTCATCTTTTTCAGAGGATTACCATCATATTCACTAATTAAAGGATTAATAAAAGTCTTATTCTCAGTGGCGCTGCAGTCTTAACGGGATCCTGTGACATTTGAGCTTTTAGCCCACTGTTTTCCATCAGGCACTCCGTGAAGTGGCAACACAGTCTCCGTTTCTAATTAGCCGAAGCACACAGTGCATTTACTTTGTCCTTCCAGTCGTGGGGTAAAAGCCCTTCGCATCTGTTCATCTTTTCCGTTGTTGTGCTGCTCCGATGCTCCAAGGACACTCTGCGTGCATACTCTCCTCCCCGAGCATCACTACACCACATCACACAACCTCATTCGCAAACACAGCAGGCAAGAACCAGGGCACACCGAGTCTCTCTGATAGAGAAAAAACTCAAATAGTGTTATCTGTGATATTCAGAAAAGAGAAGGGTACAAACTAAGACATGGTAAAGCAAACCTCTTTTGATGCAGTTAGCTCTACAAAAACAGCATATAAAAAATGGATCTAGTTTCTCAACCCTTCCCCCCATCGACTGCAGAATAACAAATCATCTTCATGCCCTTTAATGTTAACAATAGAGCATTTACATGTAGGAAACCAGACAGATCCTTTGACTGTGTATTGCACACAACCGCATCGACTATAAGCCTCAATATGAGTTCTTATTTTAGGAGCTGAACTTGTGAAAACTCTCGAGGGACCGCTGTGACCTCAGCAAGTATCCCAGCATACGTTTCACATCAACAAGTAGAGATGGCAGAGGATATGAGCAAAACTCACAACTGCTATGATTTTGGTGCAACAAACGCAAGTGTGTCTCTTGATTTAAGCAAGAACGTACTTGTTAAATATCAAATATGTGGTCAAGCTAGGAGGACACGCAAGCTTGGAAAGAGCTGTCACCGTCCACAGTCACACAGGCGCACAGTGGAAATTGAAGAGACAGAAATAAGCTTCATGATTTTCACTTTATTTTCACTGACCTTTTGCCCTGTAATATGTGAGCTCAATGGACCGGGGCATGTCAGTGCTCCACCACAGCAAGAAAACAATTTCATTCTACAGCCTCATTTAGCTGAATTTCATTCTTAAATACAGAGAGGTTCGGTCCAGCTGTGCAGAAACTATAATAACCGATCACTGCATTTTGTATTTTAACCACAACCATGCATTTATACTCCAAGTTGCAAATCACGAGTGACCAGGAAATTGAGTAAACATGTAGGACAACAAGCTTCGGATTTCTTAGTAAATGAAATACAGGGATGAGATGATGGGAGCTCTGTCGTCAGGAGTTTTGTTATTTTAAAAATATGTTCCACGCCATCCATGTGAGGCACTGTGCTAACTCTTCAAAATGATGAAATGGTATGAAAGGCAAAATGCAGGAAGGCTGTCTTATTGAAATGTGTGCAGCTCCAGACCACGACACAGATGCTATGTTATCAGAGTCAGAACAGAGCAGATGTGAAGCACCGTGACAATAACTGTCTGATCCTGCTGCACTTTCATATTCAGCATCAGGTTTCTTTTTTGCTTGAAATAAAAGCTTTGAAACTCAGGTATCAATCTCTGTTGGTAGTTTAAAGTTGAAACAAATAGTTAATTGATTTGTTAAAATCAACAGAAAACTGATCTTCAACTACTTTCATATAATTTAGGTCATTTTCAAGTAAAAATAGCAAACCTTCTCAGGTTTAAGCTTCTCGATTGTGAGTATGTGTCACTTGTCTTTTGTCTGCTGTGATAGTGAAATGGATATTTTTGTGGTTTGGACAGTTCTGACAAAACAAGCAATTATTCATTAATTATTTATACACGTACCAAATGATGTGACAAAATGTATCCTGCACTAGTCAAAATATTAGATGTGTTGCCTTTTTAATTGATCTTAATTCATTCCAGCAAATGTTCTGTTTAAATGGAAGCTTTTGTCCACCATCGATTTTCATTTTCGAGGGCTTTGATTTGATTCATCTCTTCGCTGATGTTACAAGATAATGTGGGATTTCCTTCTGTGTGCATCCTTTGAAAACGTCTAAAAAGGAAGCTTCTCATGTGTTTAACAACTAGAAAATGTCACACTTTCTACCTGCTCTACTTCAAAAGCACTGCTGCATGACAATTATTGGAGGAAACGGTGCGGTACCTGCAGTCACACGCTTCACTGTAAACACATACTAAAGCCAGCAACATACTGTACAGTAACACAGTAACACAGTAACACAAGCCCCACATGGAGCAGGTCTAGTAAGCAGATAGTTAGCCTGCAGATACCCACAAACAAGCAAAGCACAAAGGCATAAATCTGCCATAGCACTTCAATTTTTAAACAGCAAAGACATGTGGACACCCGACACAGAGACCTGCTCTTCGCTTTTCAGGAAGGTTGAGAATACGACTGCAGTAAAATACACTTCAATTCCTGAGAAATCCATTTTTAAACAGATTTTCTGGACCAAGGATTTCTTTGAATTCTTCAGCCGGTGACCTAAAGTTGACCACCCATCAGCTACACCTGATCCTACTAACAATATGGATTGATCTGCAAATGATTTACACTTAACAATAGAGAACCCAAATATATCCCGATTGCAATGATATAACAGACCTCACATTAGAGAAGCATGTACCAGAGAATGTTGAGCATTTTCCACTATTTTTGCATAGAAATTGCTTTAAAAGTTTAATAGATGAATGGTGAATCTTTTACCAACATACAATTTGTACATGTGCTTATCCTGTTCAGGGTACGGTGCTGGGATGGAGCCTTTCCCAGCATGCACTTGGCAAGAAAACCCTGAACAGATTGCCCGGCCTATCACAGCCATCCTGGGGTTCACCTAACCTGAAATCAACACGAGGAGAACATACTAACGTAACACAGAAAAGTCCCGGCGAACCTAGTTGGGTCAGAAAAACACATTCTTGGACAGCTTTCAAAGTGTTAAATCTGTCGTTTGCGGATCTTCCCAATTTTAATCAGGCGCTGCATTATAATCCTGGATATCCACAGTTTCAATCTATTTGTGTGTATTTGTACTGCTCATCCTACTGTACACGCTGTCTAATTCTGTACTGGGAGAGTATCACCACGCCTGTTATGTAAAATCTTCTGGCCTCTACTCTCTGCTTTTGTCTCCCCCGTACAGCATGATCATATAATCTGTTTTATTTACCCTTTATCCACCGTTCCACTAAGTAAAAAAACATTCAGATGCTGCAAACTGTAGCTGCCACCTTCGAGCTTCTACTACAGCGCGACATTGTGTCTCCCCTGTAGCCAACACTGGTTTCAGGTGGAGTACAAAGAAGCAGCTCTGCGTCCCTCTAAGATTACATAACTTCCCTCGGCCCTTGAGCGGTAATGGCAGACCTGTGATGGCAGGAAAACATGCACAGGTTAAACAATGGTGTGGTGGAAGGCACATTGACGGCCACACACCTGGAAAACTCTCAGCCATCAGTGTGTGCACTCGTGAAATACACACAGGCTGAGTACAGTAGAAAGATCACAGGAGAATACAAACTCTTTCTAGGTAAGCCGTGCGTAGAATGCACTTCCTCAGAACTGCAGATGAATAACAGCCACTATCTATTAGCATCAATAACAAACCGTGCCTTAGTATTTAATGGTGACCTATGAACCCTGCAAGAATGCAGACATATCACCAAACCTGCTCCCAAACAGCAACACATCTCTGGGTGGGGGGGGGTCAAACCTCCTGACCTGCACCAAAGCACAAGTCTAAAAAGCAGGAAAATAGCACCACATCCTTGCTCATCAGCATGTTTACAAATGTCATCCCACACCAGCAGCAGCACACCCCTCTACGGGACTTCATCCCTCTCCATCCCAGCCTGTCCCAAATGACTTGGCCACTGCCTCCCGCATCACGCACGCACACCTACAGACCTTGGTCAGTTGTGCTATCTTCTTGCTCATCTTCAAATGCAGGTCTTGAGTGTAATCCAGCGTCAAAGTCCCGTCGTAAAACATGCTGGAGGTTGGAGAGGGGGTATATTTGGTGTTGCTAGTCGAGGTGTTGTACGGAGGCTGCCAGCCTGCCCCCGTCGCCATTTTCGCGGGGGAATAAACCCAAACACGACGCTTTAAAATGTAAGTAAAATGGTGCAGCGGCTGCTACGCGTTAAATCCCCTCATTGTTGTGTTTGTAGTTAATCTTCCGTTTCAGCGACCGGGAAAGACGGGGAGCAGGGACGGCGGGGCGCGAGACCGTCCCGTCGCACGTATCCGCAACGGGCGCGAGCGCTCGGAACGATGAGCGAGGCGGAGACGCGCGACAGATGCTTCAGCCAATGGCAGGTTCAATTGGATGTAATCGGGTGTAATGCACATAATGCTGCTGTGTGACTTCTTCTTCTGTGGCTGCTAAAATGTTTCACTACAAACAGATAACAGCGGACACGTTAATGAGCACGAGTGTGTCATGCGTTCAGCCGCGCGCGCTGCTCTCCATATAGCTTTTAATGCTGTCGGAAATATGATTGGACCAGAACATCCCAACCAGTGAAAAACTACAATTATTGTCTGCTGTATAAATTGCTAAATGGTAGAGTGAATGTTGACAAAAATGATTTATCAATGCTGCACACTTTAATTTCCAACATGTTTTATATGGGATATTAATAATACGCTATTGTTTTATCTCATAATATTGTTGGGTATTTTATTGACATTTTGTTTTTCTATTCTTTTTAATTGTCTGATTTTATTGACTGAAATGTTTGAATTCTGTTTCAACCATGTAAAGCATTTTGTAACTGTGTTTAAAAACATGCTGCATTTAAAAAAAAGTTATATTATTGTTATTATTATTATTATTATTATTATTATTATAACTGTTACAGTAGACATAATATAACGTTTGAACTGGAAACATTTTACTTATTTTGTAAAAGTATACAAAAATGTGAGAAAAGTCATGCAAAAAAGAACAAACGTTTGTGTAACAAAAAAATGTTCACACCTGTATTAATACTTGTTCTTTCTCACTAAACACAACATTATTTCTGGGCGTCTATAATCGATCAATTGTTTTCCAAATTCTGTTCTTTTCTCAATTTTTCATCTAAGCAATGAAATTGAAATCATTGTTCAGTCAGTGAAACTTACAGACTGCGATGTAAAAGGAAAATGTATCTCTTGTATTAACATCTTGAGGCGATGCTGTTGGTCTTGACTTCACTGCATTACATCACTCTGGAGATGAAGCTGTAACTAATCCTGCACTGACATCTGCTGGGGAGATGCAGGAACTGCAAAAATAATAATTATTTATCCAATCAACAGGAAAAATATTAAGTACTTTAAGCATATTACAGTTTTTCTCGATTGCTAAAACACACGTAATGAAACTGATCTTCAACATCCGCTTCTGAGTCTTTTCTCTTGCAAATGTGTTCACACTTTTTCATTCATTTCACACGTTTCACACCCTTTTACCAAATAATTAACACAGATCTCATAGGAAGACCTACACCTCTACTGGATTAACTGTATTGATCAAAAAGAAAACATCTATTCACAGTAAATAGAGATTACTTGAATAGTTGTGAATCTCTAACGCACCTGTGTGAAAACTTCTTTGCACAACTCTTCTAAAATTAAAATTCTCAAAAAGGTACAGGCATGTCGCACAACTTATGGTTGAAAGAGTTCATGTTTATAGCTGTATTGTATATTTTAAGTTTGGGTTCGATTAATTGAAAGAACATATTCTTTTTACCAGAGGTTGTGTTGTATGATGGAAATATTTTTCTTTTGTTGCATGTGTTTAATGCTTTGTGAGTGTTAAGAGCGTTTTTGGAAATACAAGAATGTCCGTTTTGTTTACTGTGAAAACTTTAGTACACAGAAAAAGTGCACATTTGTATTTACAGTCAATTTATTTGTGTAGAAAACTCACTGTCGATCTTTCATGTAAAGTCATAAACATCCATGTTGAAAAAGGGTAGTGATTGTGCTGTGGGCAAGCTCCATACTATATATATATGCTATATATGGTGGATTGTGATTCCCATAGTTCATTAATGTCACCTGGTAGGACATTTAGAAAACAGTCCATGTCAGAGATATTTATGGAATAATATACATGTATGTCTGACAGGTTTGGATAATTGAATAGATCATCATAGATCATATTTGTGATGGCTCACATGTGTCAAGCAATTTGCAATTTGCTTGAGTGAATCGATTGAAATCTGTTGTGAACGAAAAACTAATTGTTCAGAGGTTTGAACTTGTGGTTTAAAAATAAAAATAAAAATCTCATTCCAAGAATTGCGAATGAGAAAAAGTGTAATAAATGACATTTCCGACGACTGTTGCTCCTTAAAATACCTTAAACGTCTCTTTACTTGAGCTTCCGGGCCTGTAGAGGGCGCTACTTCCTCACTAATATCCTCCTGGCCTCTACTTCAGTGTTAGTGAACAGGACCAACATGACATCACAATGTGTTCATGCTTTATTCTTTTAACATCATGACCAAAGCGCATCATGAGCTGCAACACAAGCAACAAGTTGGCTCAACTGGCAACTGAAAATGAGGTGAAAAAGTTTCTTTACTGTGAGTACAAATGACAATACAGGACTCGTATCGTATCATTTCACCATCTTCATACATTTTAATGCCTTTTCCTATAAAGTAAAAGAAAAGCATTTCTCAAAGGAAGATGAGTCTCAAGGCCTTTTTGTTGATAGCTTAGAGCAGATCACATGCAGCTTTTATAGGTTAGGAAAGGATAAAAGACACATGTGCAGAGTCTAGCCGTAAAAAACAGATTGCCTGTAACAAGCGGAGCTGCTGGGACCCTTTGAGAAAAGATAAGATGAGAAATACTTAATTGTCCCATTGAGAACACTTATGGGCTCAGCATCACAGAGCATTCATCTGCAGCAGCACTGTGATGATCATCCACGTTCAAACATATGTTTACAACTTGTACTCGTTTTGATTTTCTCGTAATAGTCGTGGGAAAATGAATATTTCCAGGAATTATATACAAGTAGCTGTGAAATGTACTTTATACACATATGCAACATAGATATATATCTGTATCAAAGTCTTTCCATCCATCCATCCACTATCTGTATCTGCCTTGACTCTAGATAGGTCAACAGTCTCAGTATCAGAAGGCTGTTACAAAGAAAAAGCACATGTGAATTCCTCCCATCTATAGAACAAAAGTCACATGTTCATCACGTGGAGAAACTCACACATGCACAGGCACATGTGGTTTGTGTATGATATATCAATGAATGGATGAATCACAATGTGTATTCTAACAGTTCCTCAAAGAGAGATGTTTTGAAGCGTTTGTCCATCCTGACTAAATGGTTCATTTTGTTGCACACATTGTGCAGCCTGAAGTGTGAAACACGGCAGAGATGAAATAAGCTGCCCAAAATAAAAACAATATAACACTCTCATTTGTCGCTTGAAACGTGGCATTCATCACAACATCAGAGGATGAGAGGGGAAGAGAGAGACTGGTAGAATCTCAAAGAGAGAGAGAGAGAGAGAGAGAGAGAGAGAGAGGTTGGTGCACTGGTGGAGGAAATAGGGGGGAAAAAAGAGCGAATGTGGAAAGAGAAAGAGAGAAAAAAGTGCAAGAGAGATAGAGAGAGGGGAGGGGAGGAGGGGAGGAGGAGAGGGGGATTGCGATGCAGTACACCCGTGCGTAAATGTGACCATCCTCGCCTCCATCCCTCCATCCTCTCCCCTCTCCAGCCTCCAGCGGCTCCTCTCTCCTCCACTTAGCCGGGATCACCAGCTCGGTGGTCGGTGGTCAGTTTTGGACCGTGGAGTCCCGGGTGTCTCGGCTCGGCGCCCTCCTCCAGGGGTTAGGAGGAGCGCCGGGGAACTCGTCCAGGTTCCTGCCGGGCTTCGTGGCCACCCCTCCCGAGAGCCAAGGCTTTGATCGGCGGGAGAGACGCGGCTCGACCCGCTCTCGGATGCCGGTGATGCGGGGTCTGAACGCGCCACAAAACACCTTCTTGGATACCATCGCTACTCGTTTCGATGGGACCCGTGAGTACATCAGATTAACCCTTTAATTCTATGGTGCGCAATGGATGTTTATTTACTCAGAATTGTTCACTCACTCACAATATTTAAACTCTGTAAATACAAAGCCCTCCTGCAAAGGGATTCAAGAGGATTGAGGACACTTGGAGACGTAGGCATTCTGACACTCTGGCTGCTGATGAATGAATTATGATGATTTAAAGCACTGACACATGTTTAACATGTTAAATATTCATGAGGTGCAATGAAATGTGTGCAAACAAGAATGCAAGAATGATTGCGTGAAGTCGACCAAGGCATTTGTAATATTTTCCTTTACATTAAATAATATATCCATGATGTACATATTTGAACCTAAATCGATGTCTATGAACTGTGTAAAAACTGCATTGTGTTAATGAATGATATGAGTCCCTGTATTCATTCAAATGCATTGCTTTGAGTTGCAACTGAGAACTGTGAATCAATATAAAAAGTTGCAATTTAATTTCAATAAGGATTAGATAGACACAGCCTTTGCTGTAGATTCAGTCATGTTTCATTTGTCATGGTCGGATTAATGCTGCATATTAGCTGCTGGGTTCATATTAACCCTGCGCTCCTCTAACATCATGTATCATTATTTGTGAGTAATCTGCAGAATAAAAGCACAATGAAAATGAAATTGGATTTTGATGCAGGGGCCCTTTTCAACTTTGACTGGCCCTCGAGATCAGGGGGTATAGCAGGACCTTTAGGGGTCAGTTGACAGCTTGCTTTATTGCTTCCAAACACATTTTAAATTAAATGAGCAAAAAACAGTTAAACGCCAGAGCAGTTGCCTGCTGACAATCCAGCCTCGCTTACATTGTTGTGCATTAAAAAAATCTCTGAATTTTTACCTAAAATCATCAGATAATCCTGCATAATTGTGTGTGACAGCACTGTGAAAGTTGACTCTTATCCGACCTGTACTGTAATTATTACTCACTTGTTATCACACACAAAATCATTGCAAAACCCTACGTACCACTCTGTGCATTCAGCCCATAAACCTACACAGAATTAACTGTCAATCCATATGCTAACTGCAGTTATTATAGCTGAACATGGTTACATAACTCAGTCCCGAAGGTGCAAACTAACAGGCACGACTGAGCAACAGACAGAGTGTGGGGTTAAAGGATATATGCGACTCTCATGTGACTTCTGGCACCAAAAAACCAAGATGGTGACGGCCAAAATGCAGCCTATAGGCTTCTACTGAGAATGGCTATGCTATAAGGATTTCACTATATTCACTCTATATTATTAATGCGTCCCCAACAAAGATTCCCCAAGAGACACAGCCTACAAAGCTGGTTAACTCCCATCAGCCCTCCAGTGTGTATCAAAGAGCTGGTCCACAACCAGGATTGAATACTCATTGCCCCTCTTGAATCCCTGATTAAACAATAGTACATACATCGCGTATGCCTGTTTGTCTACTAGTATAACTCGTAATCACAACCAGCTACAGTGAATGAATGAAACTTTTGCTGGTTATAAAGAGATGAATGGTGACACGTGATCAGCAGCACTGTGAAGGCTGGAGCATCTTCATTCATGATCACATTCTTGCTCCTAACCTCCGGCAGGCCCGTGGTAAAAAACACAGCAGGGGAATTTTAATGAGGAGCTTCTTCAACCAAATAACTGTATAGCTGTCCGTGGGGCGCAGCCAAGAAAGTGAGTGCACGTCGAGGGTTAGAGGGGTTGAAAAAGCTTTTTTTTTTTTTTTTTTGCTTATTTACATAATGCTAAAACACAACAAGCAACTGGGAATTAGGGAAGATTTGAGATGCGATATTAAATCATGATAAATCCTCACACTGCAGTGACTCAAAGCAGTAGCAGTGCAGATTGAGAAATGCCAAGTCTGACCTTTTGTTTTATTTGTCACTCTGCACACTTAATAACAGAAAACCCAACATGTCCGTTGTGACTGATAGTGATTTCTCATGTACTAAAAACCAGGTGAGCAGAAAAGTATTTTCAGGATGCTGGGATCTTCCATCTTTGCCATACAACATTAATACAGCACTATAACCGGGGGGACTCCAGGGAAATCTCTTTTTCTAACATTGCAGTAGACAGCTTCAGTGAGAGCCTTTTTTTTTTTAACCCAGAGATATCTCAATACATTCCATACATATTTATAGGAAAAAAGGTTAAATATTTTAATTAATTACATAGGGATGGCAATGTTAGTAGGTCAACATTGTCCAGGCTGAAATACTGTTGTAAGGATTGTTATGAAATATCGTTTGGGGCCCAGAAGATGAAGCCTTGCTATGGCTACAACTAAGATTAATTTACTCTTAGAATCATTTATTACCTTTTTAACAATTGAAACTAGCCTGTAAAAATGTAAAAACATAATGTTTTGACATGACGTTTTGATTTGGCTTCACATCTTCATGCTCTAGTATGTGATGAGACAGAGTGACAGATTTTTGTGTCTTTGTCAGGGCAGTTCTGGCACAAAGCTGTGGGCTGTAAAGTTTTGAGGCTGACGCAAAGTGAAAATATATTTCAGTTTAGGCTTAGAAAGACATCAGAGAGCTGGTTTAACAAATAGTCCCGCACGCAGGAATCATCCAGCCGTCGGTGTTCGTCTCCTTATTGTTTGCCAGTTTTTTTTTCCTTGGCACAGACTCTTATTTTGAAATGCCATGTTTTTTCTCAACAATCTCTTCATGTGAAAATAGAAACAGATGGTGGAAAGAATCTAGAGATTGTCCATTGATTTAAATATCTTGGTGTTATTAAGAATGATAAAGTTCAGTTAAGATTGCCATTTAGGAGCTGCATAAGCAAGCCGCCCGTGCTTTGCCTGTAAATGTGAATTATATTTTTTACAAGCTGGTTACAACAGTTATGTTGTATGCATGTGAATTGTGGTGTTACAAAAAAAAATAGCAACATTTGTTGTACTTTAGTCATGCCGTGTGCCATCAATTTGATATATCATCATGCTAACATGCTTATAATGATAATGCTAACATTAGCATACGCACACAATACCCCAGAGGTATTTCTGAAGCATTACAAGTGCAGAGCTTTGCTGTGCACACTTTCAATGTGCAGTGTTTTGATTGGGCATGCATTAGTTATGATCGTATTAAGGGTGTGAACCTCCTGGGAACGAATGATACTCAACACAGCGTCCTTAAAAAGTGCTTTGAACAAACATGTGTGTGTTTGGCTCACATTGTGCACAGTGGGGAATGTATTGTGGCGGCCTGTCACTGTCCGTGTGATCAGCACCAGGGCTTCCCTCTGATGCTCAGGGGCTGAGTCTGAGTGATTTTGTAGTTTCAGCTCACACTTTATTACACCTGGATTGCAGCGTGGATGTGACAGGCCTGCCTAGTGCCTGGGGAATGTGCAGAAAATGAGTACAACAAAGGAAAATAAGATCACGGCGTAAAGTCAGAGAAATTGCGAAAAAAATGGAGCACAGGAACAGTTTCTCTGGAACCAGATCACGTCGTTGGGGGGAAATGTCAAGTAGCATTGACAATGTGACACTACATATACATTTAACAAGCATTTCTTTAAACTTAAAATAACTTCAGCAGAAGGTATGAATAATAATAATGGAAAAAGAAAAGAAAAGAATAAGAATTATTTGATCACAGATTTCTTCAGACAAACGTCTCTCGGTACATTTTAGTTAATGACATGGATTTTTTATTTGTTACGAATTTAAGTAACTCAAAATAACATTTGATTTTAATCAAGAACAATTCAAAACGTGGACATGTAACTTTATAAATATGAAATATCCCTAATAAGATAAAAAGGTTAACAATAGAACATAAGCTGTAATCATCACATTCGAAATAAGTGATAATATTTTGACCTTAAATATTAATTGCATGTCATGTCAACATTTTATACAATACAGGAAACCATAAAACAAATGAATTATATTTTATTTTATTTGTTATCAACATCGGAATTTTATTTTATATTCATGTTTGTTGGATGTATTTCTCTAATTTGATGCACAATTTAAAAGGAACAAACCGGAGACATTTTAAAAGGAGACATTTTAGTATTGTACAGACATTTCCTAATGTTTTCATGTCATTTGTTTTCTGCTCAGTTGTATGATGACGTAATCTTGTGCTGTCATCATATAAACACACTCAGTTTTGTAGTTACATTGTGATTAATATATTTGCTATACTCCATAACCACTAAATATCTCCAGCAGAATAATTTCCACTAAAATGACAACAAAGCGTGACAGCTGCATGGCTGAGGTTGACACGCGTGTACAGGTTGCTGTATGTGGACTTGAATAAATAAATAAGCATATTATTTATTTCTGCGTCAATTGAAAATGACATTTGTAAACAGATGAGTCACTGGCTACTGACTGGTTGGGGCAAACAAAACAAAAGAAGCACGGAACACAAAGTCAGGCTGAACAATGAAGTGAGTCATTTCGTGTTTCAACATGACAATGCCCCAGTGCACAAAGCCAGGTCCATAAAAAAATGGCTTCAGTGTGGAAGAACTTGCCCGGCCTGCACAGAGACCTGACCTCAACCCCATGAAACACAATCGTAGAAAAGTGAAGTCAGCATCGGCCTGTTGCTACTTTCTTTAACACTCTCCTGAAAGCTTCAATGTAAAAGGGCCAGTAAACGTTTGACGTGTGTGAAAGACGTTTCATTTTTATGCAAAAGCGTGCTCACTGCTTTTTAAAAAAAGTCTATATTTCCTCCTTTCTGCCAGTTAATCATCTCAAAAGTGCAAGGCTATTTATTTTCTGTTAGTGCTTCATGAATTCCTCTCATATTCTGTCACGCTCTTCAGACTCGCCGGCTGCATCTTTCTTATGCTCAGACTGCCTCAGAGTCGACACCGCTGCTGCTGTTGTCACTACCAATCCATCTGGATATATATGAGTAACACTGCCTCGCACTTGTTGTATCTCAAGTCACTTTGACACTTTGACAGAGCCACAAAATAATACTCCAATCCAGCAGAAAACAACAACTCTAGTTAATTTTTTCGGTTAGCTTAGTTTCAGCACAAAGACTGGCTCTGTCCAAAGGTAACCAAATACACTTACGAGCTGTGCGAGTGGGGTGTTTACTGACGTCGTAGAACAAAAATTTTAAGTCTCTTAAGCTTGTGTTAACCATGGAGAGAGAAAAAACATTCAAAAAACCCATTGGTTTTGAGATGAGGGAACTGGAAGTGCAAAAATGCTGACTCATCTACGGACTTTAGGACTCATTAGGCTCTATGACAAGTTAGAAAAATGTACCTGCAAGGTCAAGGGTCAAAAAGGGACAAATCCCTTCACCCAAAAAGTCCCAGAAACCATGTACTGTTAAGCATCGTGGGCCAAACCATTACAAAGTTAACTTCCATTACGGCTGATGGTAGCCATTTTGGATTTAGGACTCTCAAAAATAGTTGAATGTTTATAAATCTGAAGTTCCTCCCAAGCTTTAATGCACGATGCATGACTTTAAACACAACAGGTGTTCTTTGCATCATTTTGTCAGTTGTATTATTGTGATTTATAACTTGTTATGCTGCTTCAGAGGAAATGTGTTTGTTCTTCTTGTCTGAGTGCTGCTTCCATGAGGTTTGGCAAGAGCATTTACACTAGACATGCTTTATTAATGCAGGCATTATTAAATATCATCGTCCCCGGTTCATTTTCATAAAATCTCACTCTCTGTGTGTCACAGTTAATTCATCTCTCAATCTATATTCCTTTCATTCAATCATTTGCTCGTAGGCTCTCTCTCGTCCTTTATTACTCACATTCTTCAAAACTGAGCGCTCCAGTCTTCCGGATTCATTTATTTATGGGCTTTAATAATCCCGGTGGAATGAAAGCATTGGCTGTGTGAGTCACCTGTCGTACCTAATTCAGTTTCGTAATGAATTATTCAAGATTGTCCCCATAACTCAGGATGTCAAACCATTTGTCAGAGCATCTGTTTGGATCACATTCTGGAGAGTATGCCAACGTGCATGCTTTTACTTCTGCCGTACAGACAAACCTCTCCCTCATCTTAAAATTGGGAAATTACGTTTTTGGCACATTATTGAGCTATTATAAGAAATAATATAGTTTTGTCATATTCCAGTCAGCAGGATAATGTACAACAGGTTGTCCTGGAAGCTTAGTGACGTAGTGATTACGTGTGCTCTCAGGCCCCTAACCGGGCAATACATTTAAAAAATGAATTTAAAAGTAAGTAGGAAATGAAGACTGAGTAGTTTGCTGCTTTAGGGTAGCTCTCAGATACTGTATACCACTATTACATGTTACATGAACACTCATGAGGGGGTTACAATGGATTGTGAAATAGGCTAAATCCCAATTTCCTACGTGACTGGTTTTAATGTTTCTTTTCTGCAAAGTAATCAAAATCTGCATGTTTAAGTTTGACAGAAAAGTGAAGTTTGTTTGTGTTGTAGCCGATAATCGTAGAAAACGGAAATATTGTAGAGGGCATAGAGACGGATAGAGGTGGGGGAACAAAGAAAATGAAAAGATAATTTGAAGAGAACAATAGCAGGAGATGAAGAAGAGAAGATGAAGTGAATTTCATTCAAAAGCAGCAAGCATGTTAAATTCTCCCCGAGGAGAAGCTCTTCAAAGTGAGCAGAATTACTCCAAAGCCTTTCAGAGTGCAGAAGCAAACATAAAGCGAGAATGAACGCTGTGAGAGAAAAAAAGAGAGCTGTGCATGAAATTTTAATTATGTTTTCTTTGAATTAGTATGACATCTTAGTGAAATTGCAGGGGATGACCCCATGGGTGATAAACACGTAGCGTGAATGTGATTGGACGTGTAACAACACTGTTTGCAATCCGGAAAGGCACAGTTTACAGTAGTAACAGAATTAGTATTAATTATAATAATTTATCATTATTCTTTTTTTTGAAATATCAGCCTGTGTAAAAACTAAGAGGAAAAATAAATCAAAGCTCTCACTGCTTGGGAATCCTATTCCTGTTAGTACATGATCATGTTGAATTATCTTTGTGAAGACTTATTTAGTAGATTGCTTTGTTTTCTCAGGTTCATTGAGAGAATGTATAGCCTTGTCTCTAATGTTAGTAATGGCGGAGTGATATGAGGTGAGGGATCACGTTCAGTGTTCAGTTGTCCTACTTTTGAGATGGACATTAAAGTACACCACGTTACACAGAAGAAGTAGTAGCGAAGTAGTTTTAATTCAGTAATTATCACGTTTATTACGCTAAAACTAACTCATTTATTGCCTGTCAGCCTCAATTGTACCTGTGTGCTGCTAATGTTAGCATGCTAAGTCGCTAAAATAAGCAAAATGAACACAGTAAAGACAGAAAGGTAAATATTGTACCTGTTAATATCGGTACGTTAGCATTGTCACTGTGAGCATGTTAGCATGCTGACGTTAGCATTAGCTTATAATGAAGAAAAACCATTAAAAAAATTATGTTTTAGCTAAAATTCCGTTTTTGTTGGGTTTTTGTCATCGGAATTTTAGCAGCTGAATAGTAAGAGGACATTGTTTTACATTGTTTAGTGAGTAAATTAACTGGAAACTGAAAGTGAGACAAAAATAAAGTTATGCGAAGTGACAAGGTTCAAATTAAGTCTTTGTATAAACTGCACAGAAGTTTGCCTCCAGGGCTTTCTGCCTGAAAAGGTTTATTTTACCCAAACCCAAAGATCTTTTTCTAAACCTGACCAAGTAGGTGTGTTGCCTTAACCTCAGGAGACTTCTGGCAGAAAGGCACATTTCTCCCATGTGCTTGTAAACCAACATTTGAGAACAGAAGGACTCAGAGGAAGATTTCAAAACCTATTGTTTGCCTGCTTGATTTGATATTGATGAATCACAACCCATGGATGCTTGAGTGCTCAGACTAACTATTTCTCTCTGTTTCTTTTTCCTGCCTCTTGTTGTATTATCTCCCCATGTTTCCTCCCACCAGACAGTAACTTCGTCCTGGGGAACGCCCAGGTCCAGTCCCTCTATCCCATCGTCTACTGCTCTGATGGCTTCTGTGAACTGACCGGCTTCGCCCGTGGCGAGCTGATGCAGAAGAGCTGCATGTGTCACTTCCTGTATGGCAGCGAGACCAGCGACCCCCTCACCTCGCAGATGCAGAAAGCTCTGGATGAACGTCGGGAGTTCAAGACTGAAGTCGTTCTCTACAAGAAGAGTGGTAAGACTGGGGGATATTGTCAAGTGTGATCATGTTTAATACTGGCAAAGTTATATTTGGCCAAACCTAATATGTTTGGGGATGTTTGATATGTTTATCCAAATGTCTTTCCTTTGAACAGGCTCCAAGTTCTGGTGTCTGTTGGACATTGTGCCCATAAAGAACGAGAAGAGCGAGGTGGTTCTGTTTTTGGTCTCGCATAAGGACATCACAGAAAATAAGGACCAGGACCATGGCAATGAATATGACACTGGTGAGAGAAAGCATGAAAAAGAAAGCGAGGCATTTTCCCATTCCACTATACTGTAATTCACATGAAATGATCCAATTGAGGCTTTGCAGCTGGTGCACAAATCTATCAGACTGGTGATATTATGGAGGGGGTTTGGGAGCAGGCACCAAGTAAATAAACGATTCTACCTTTTCAACAAAACAGTACATCAGTTCTATTATTCAAATAAATGGTAAATAATTAAGAAATTACGATTTCTAGATGGTTTGGGAGCCACATATTTGTACAATGGCAGTTTTTGCCACATGTTTGTCAAGTTTTGTGTCCTTGTTTTTTAAGATGAGGAAACCGGCCTGGAGATCCGCCAGATCAGCCGCCCTCCAGGCTTCAGCACGGAGCGCCGCCGCAGTCGGGCCGTCCTCTACCAGCTGTCTGGACACCTACAGAAACAGGACAAAACTAAGAGCAAGCTGAAGATCAACAATGTGAGACATGTTGTCCTGCAAACCTTCTGTCCTAGTTAGGGTTTGAGCGGCTGTATTTTTTAAAGCGTCATACTGATTGTAATATTTTTGAAGGATGATTATCTTTTTCTTATGTAAATTTGAGTAACTGGGATGAGACAAAATGTGCCCTCAGTGTGATCTTAATCACCCAAGAGGGTAGAAATTAGCATAAAAGCTCCCTTTAGTCATTTAAATTAATTCTAGGGCCGGCAGATGGTTAACAAGTTTCATCCTCTTGCATCAGCTAATGTTGAGGGGTAGTGTGGATGTTTTGAAGTGTGGTTGTATGAGGTACTTATCTATAGTCAGTGTAACACCGATAGTAGGTGGCGGCAACATGCTCCAGTTTGAGGAAACAGACAGAGGAGTACACTAAGCAATGTACTGCTGTGGATGGGGGAAGCAGCAAAACATATTTAAGCCACCTAAAAAAAAATCTAGCAGTTTATGTGTACTATATTTAGAATATTTTCACCGCTTTACGTGACAGTGAGACTTCTATACATATCCATATTTCCGACGGGGGACTGATGCTGTTTTCTATGCTTTCACCAAAGCCACCAGACTTGTTTGACAAAAGCAGTTTTGTTACCTTGCAGAACCGGAGAGTTGCTGGTCTACCTCTCCTTTGATCGGTTGTTTTTTTAATAATATTAACAATAACACAAACTAACTAACCAATCCGTAGACCAGCAACTGCCGTGTTCTGCGAGTTAAAATGTGTTCTAAATACTGTATAGCGTACAATTAAAATTATATAATAAAAAAACTAATTTAATAAACTAAACTAATTTTATTTTTAAAAATAAGTTTACTTCCACAGCAGTACATTGTTAAGCTTCCGTGCCCGTGCTCTTGTTTTGTTTTCCAAACTGGAGGCGTCTACTGTAGTAACACGCTGACAACCCCACTTCAAAACATCGTAATTATCCTTTTAAGTTGATGCTCAGTCAAAACCTATTTGTATTTTGTTATCACTTTGTACATACATGACGTGACTTCACATTTTTGAAGGCAACTCATTTTTGACTTTGCCTCTGAATTATGTAGAATTCAAAGCATGCAACACAACACGTCTCAACTGAAACCTTGAACATTACACTACTAGCAGTAGCAGTGCTGCTAATGATAATAAAATATTTATGATGGCTGGTGGAGATATTCTCAAGCTCCCCATAGATAATAAGACAATCAATTATTGATCAATTGATCTGACGTGGTTTGTATGTTTTCATCCTAAATGTTAAATGTTTCATACGCCACATCCAGAGTGTTCTCGGAGCCAATGAGAACCCGGTCCCAGAGTACAAGGTGGCCGACATCCAGCGGTCCCGTTTCATCCTCCTTCACTACGGTGCATTCAAGGCCGGCTGGGATTGGCTCATCTTGTTGGCCACCTTCTACGTCGCCGTCACCGTTCCCTATAATGTCTGCTTCACTCCGGCGGAGATACGAGAGGACGGCGCCTCAGCAGCACGTAACCCCCCGAGTGTCAGCGACATCTTGGTGGAGATACTTTTTATTATCGGTAAGGCTGCTTTCACATGAGTAGAAATCCTTTTCACATGTTTTTTTCTTTAGTATCAGAGGATTAAACTATATAAGGCTTCAGCAACATAGGCAATACTTCCTCGTTGAATCAATTCTATTTGTCTTCTCATGGAATTTATTGACAATAACAAAACAACAGAATATCCCCAGACTCTATAGGCTTCAATCCATTCTTTTAATATCAGTTTAAGGGGCCTTACATAATCCAATGAAGCCACTCTGAAACCTGCACTCCTTGACTCTTAATTGGCCCAGTTAGTGTCTGCATTGCCTCCAACTCCTCCTGACGCACAAGAGCTGTATGCAAATTCGACCTCCTTAATCATCTTCTTCTCTGCTGTATCTCAACCTGCCGTCTCCCCTCTGACAACCAAGTCGACTAATCCCGCTTGAGGAAGGCTTGTTAAAAAGGAAATATGTTCACAACCTGATGTTATTATCCCAGTGTTTTAACTTGAAAGGATTAGTGATTATGTAAGAAGAGGGTTGGAGAAATGAGAAGACCCATCTCATGTCTGTACGTGAAATATGAAGTTGCAGCTTATCTTATCTGTCTAGCCTGGCTCTCTTTGATGGTAATAAAAAGCAGGCAACATGTTTTTCTTGCTTCTTTCATGGTTTGCTTTCGGAATACACAAATGACATATGACGTGTTGATTAGCGAGCTTTGTGTGCCAGATATCGTGCTGAACTTCCGCACCACCTTCGTCAGCACGTCTGGTCAGGTGGTGTACGACTCCCGCTGCATCTGCATCCACTACGTCACATCCTGGCTGTTCGTGGACCTGATCGCCGCCTTGCCCTTTGACCTGCTCTACGCCTTCAATATCAGCGTGGTGGGTCCCACACACACACACTGTACACACATACTATACAGTGTAGCTTTTGGTTCGTTGTATAATGTGTGCACATTTGTGTGTACAGTGTTTGCCCCTAGGTGGACCGCTTCGGCCTGGCGGATGTGCCGCAGGGGGGTGTGGGAGTGGCGGTTGCAGCAGGGGTGTGCTAACACAATTACATCACACTAAATTCTCTTCTCAAAGTTTCATGAAATGCCTTTTAAATATGTATCTGTGACACTTCTAAATATTAATCAGTCACTTTTCAAAAAAGCCACATGAGCCACACTTCACATCGGCATGAATTAGATCCACCGCACAGCAAAATAAGAGAGTACGTTGCATACAATTGCAGGGGAAACACTATGCAAGTGTCGAGAGACGCATATAAATCATACACGTGTGTGATGTATGTGTATGTGTAGGCAGAGGCTCTATGGGCCCTGCCAGTGGTATTAGACGTGATTCTTTTATCAATAACGCTCTCCTGCTGTTTCACTCTCGCGCATCATTCATTGAATAAGACGATGAAAGAGCCTGCAAATGCAAATGTTATGCTACATAGAAAACTAAGAGCAAACAAAACATTTTTATCTTTTGCTTTTTGCTCCATTTTTTTTTTTTTTTTTATATCCTGCTCTCACTACTTATAATTCGCTGTAGTGGCTTGAAGGGAAGAAAACTCAGAGTCTGAGCTCCAACAAGAAACTCATTATTAGGTAACCGCTAATTAAACTGATGAACGAGTACACTGACGACAAATTACTGGTGGAGGCAAGTAGATTAGCCAGATGATGCTGAGTGCAGAGCAACACACAGTAACAGATGCCGGATGCTTCTTGCAGTTTATGTTGCTGTCGGGGCTTCAGGTAGAGCTGGATGTTGGTGTAATGGAGTTAACTGGGCGACAGAATGTGCTCAGAAACAGCAGGTATTGGTGTCTGTGATTAATCCTGGAGTAAGACAGAGTTTATACACCCGTGCATTCTGTACAGAATTAAATTCCCTGAGTGGATCCATATCCAGATCTCTAGAGAATGAAATCCTGTCTGAGTGGAGTGTAATCTGTGTTGAAAACAGAGCTGCTTCAATTAGCAGACCACTGATTGGGCACTAAAACAAGCAGGGAAATGCAAACGCAGTTAATACAGAGGTGAGGGAGCAAATCAATAAAAGGACAATGTTTGATGAGCTCATTTTTAGTTCAAGACCACAGGCATTTGTCCAATCCAGGATGATAATGGCTGTGATTTTCTCTGTCGCTTCTCTGGTAAAAGTTGGAAATGAAACTCTTAAGTTGTTAAATGTGGTGTTCTGCAGTGTTCAGACGATCTGTGAAACAACTTCTGACTTGTTTTTCTGCACCATCCATGAGATGAGATCATAGCGCAGGTCCCCAAGTGACACAAATGCTCACGGATGAATTTACAAAGAGTGTATTGCGGCTGCTGCTAACTATCTGCCCTGTCTCAACACCCGATTCACAAAAGATATTACACTAATGATGAACGAACATGCACATAAAGTTTTGCGTCTGATTGCAACTATCCATGTGGCATAGTATAAATGTGTGAATGGCAGAGAGGAAAAGAAAAATGAATGTTCAGACTTCTAGCTACAGATCCTGACCGATAAAGTGCAGAGGCGTTCCTCAAAACTTCAAGGATTTAATCGTGACAGAGAGAAACCGTATTTGGGATTTAATATCCAGTCTGTGAGTGCTGGTTGTGTCTTCAAACGCACACCTTCAGACTGTAAAATAATAATAATTAAAAAAAATGTTCAAGGCATAAGCACAAAGAGCTTTCCAAGGTGAGGAATTAAAAAAACTAAACAATATTAGGGACAATTGCAAGAGCTAAATTGAGTTTATTAAAAGAAGATGGCATTATTTGAAGCAGGAAGGTCTGGGCACGACAGTCCTTCTCAATGTGCTTCAGTTACGACCAACTCTCTAAATATGCTAATCATGTCACTGTGTGTGGCTATCAGGCCTGATGTTTTTACCGTTTTTTGCATATCAATGGGCAAATTTTGCACTAAATGTCTGCATATTACATCATTTAAATATGTGCTAAAAGCACAGGAGCACCAAGACGTTATTTGCTTGGCAACTTCTTCTTTCTGTCTTATTTTTGCAGGTTTTCAAAATCCACTCAATCATTTTGTGAATTCCCTCAGTGTGCTATTTGTAATTAGCTCCGGATCGGTAACATTTAAGATTGAACATGAAATATAGTTCTGATTTATAGTCTGCTGTACCTATCGGGGAGTAACGCATCACATCCAGTGTGTTCCTCTTTTCAAACCCATGACTTCTCTCTCTCCTAGAACTTCGGGGTTCACCTGCTGAAGACGGTGCGCCTCCTCCGCCTCTTGCGCCTCCTGCAGAAGCTGGATCGTTACTCCCAGTACAGCGCCGTGGTGCTCACCCTGCTCATGTCCACGTTCGCCCTGCTGGGCCACTGGATGGCCTGCGTCTGGTACTTCATCGGGCGCAGCGAGATCGAAAGTAATAGCCCCGCCTCCTGGGACATAGGTTTGTGTCTGTGTCGTGCAGTCTGTGTGTTGCAAGTTCATTCAGGATTTTAATGGTTGGAAAGATAGAGACCAAAGCAAGGATCATCGGTATCTTTTGAACCGATCCAGAGCGGAGGATGAAGACATGCTTGTATCCACAGCGTTCGGGTGTGTGCGCGTCCTTTTACTGAGAAAACACTTCTAATTATGTTGATCTGTCTCCCCTCCTACTGTGCTCACTGCTGTTAAACAATACAATAAGCTGCATGAGGTGATGGTGGCTACACTGTTTAAATCAGCAATGTGGAGTGAGACAGGAGGAGATTAGAGCTGTAACAGTGGTGGAAACATATACAGAAAAGGTTTCTACTGTCACACAGATGTACATGTGCACACATCGTACACGTGGGGCGGCTATGGCTCAGGTGGATGATCGGGCCGTCCGTTAATTGTAAGGTTGGTAATTGAGCGAAACACTGAACCCGAAATTGCTTCCGATGAGCAGGGAAGCGGTTCATTACTCTTTAATCAGTGTGTGTGTGTGGCTGAGGGAGAGGCTTTTAAAAGCGCTTTGTCCTACTGGGCTTGAAATGCACTTTATCAATTACACAACACAAATCAACAAGTTTTTATTCCTCAGATGGAAACTCGTGACAGTGATACCTCAAGGTTTCAATGTTCATTACAGGTCACAAATGAAAAGTTGTGGAACATTTTAATTACTCCACTTTCTGTTTTGTCTGGCTGCCATGCTGCCTTACGCTGTCATGTGGCAAATTAAATGTCAAAACATGACATGTATTGGTTTGTTAGAGTCTATTTAAACACTAACATGCTGGGTTTGGAGGGGTTAATCATGAAGAATATATTTTTATATACAAGTATAAAAAAGCATTTAAAGAAAATAGTTGCCAAATTATGAGAAAAACACATTTAGAGACTAGACAAATTATTTGTGTAAATGCAAGTAAAAGCTGACATAATTAAAAAACCTTGCATGCAGCTTGGGGCCTGTACCCCTCCCAAACACACAAACACCAACACTGAAATAATGACTGCCCCTCCAGACTTGTTACCGCTGCTAATGAAGCGCTCTTCCCACCAGGCTGGCTTCATGAACTGGCCAAACGCTTGGGAACGCCATACTTCCTGGCGCCGCTGACCTCCCTATTGGGAGTCTCTGATTCTCCTCAAGGCGCCATGACAGCAGCACTGACCAATTACAGCCAGTGGAACGGCTCGGGGTCGGAGCCGCTGAATGGGGCTGGTTTGCTGGGGTCAGGCCAATGGAACAGCAGCAGAACCCGAGCGAGGACGCCCGGGGGCTCGGGGACGACACTTGGCGGTGGTCCGTCTGTCAGGAGCTCCTATGTGACGTCACTGTACTTTGCTCTGAGCAGTCTGACCAGCGTGGGCTTCGGCAACGTTTCAGCCAACACAGACTCCGAGAAGATCTTCTCCATCTGCACCATGCTGATTGGAGGTGGGATGAACACAACTCCGAAGCGGTCATACTTAGTTGTCAGTGGAAACACTAAAACACACACAAAATGATGTCATTATTAGGATTTTGTTTTTGATTTCAATCTGGACCAAAGTGGTGGATTCACTGGCAGGTTGCATCAGAGCCACATCGATAACGTGGCTAAAATGTTTTGTTCCAACTTTGACCAGAGCAGCCAATTATGGAGTAATTAAAACTGTTTTAATCTCACTAAACATAGAGAAATAGTACAACCGTAACTGCACTATCGCAGAATCATTTTTTATTGTGATATACTTTTCTGTCTGTCTGCAGCGTTAATGCATGCTGTGGTGTTTGGTAATGTGACCGCCATCATCCAGAGGATGTACTCCCGCCGCTCCCTCTACCACACCCGCACAAAGGACCTGAAGGACTTCATCCGGGTGCACCGGCTGCCCAAGGCCCTCGAGCAACGCATGATGGAATGTTTCCAGACGACCTGGTCTGTTAACAACGGTATCGACGTCAGCGAGGTAGGAGGGACTCACTGCATCGAGAATGACCGATGCATTAAGTGATTACATGTCTTTGCCACAAGAGTATGTGAACATATGATGTTACTATAGACGGCAAACAAGCATATTTCTGAAAATGTCCGACTGTTCCTTTAACTTTCAGACATGGGTATATGACCTCTGTGGCTCGCATCGACCTTGTCGGTCACAATGGGATCAACAGGCTTGGCTTCTAAAATTAAAAGTGCAAATCCGGCAGCTTGTCCTCCGAGCAGAATAAAGAAACGGACCAAAGTCACAAACAGGATTTAGCTTTTGTTTTGGGTTCTGTCACGCTGGGGCAGCTATCTTAATTTCATGGATTAATGACCTCAGAGACACTAAAGTCACTCTTGATGTGTTTTACCATGGTTTTAAATCTAGATAATCCTTTTTAAAGAGATAACATGATGGGGACAAACGCTAATACTTAAAGGTAATAACCCACAACTTGTGTGTCGCACACACAGGGGAAGTTCACTCTGTAGAATAGTATATACAGAGAGCTGCTGCATTTGCTGTAATGAATGACATTTGAGTAAATGTACAAAATTTAAATAGACGTCATCCAGAACCTGTCATGTATGTATTAGTTGGTTGTGACTATGTGGGGAAGTGAAAGGTTTTATTTTGCTGTTACTGCCACCTTCCCACACAGTCACATTTAAATGATGACACACAAAGGAAAGAAGCCACGAAGGCTAAGAGAGAGTAATGCAATTGTGTTTTGTGTATCTTTGTTTCACTGCAGTGTGGAAATGTGTCCTTCTTATTCCCTCCACAGCTGCTGAAGGACTTCCCAGATGAGCTGAGGGCCGACATCGCCATGCATCTAAACAACGAGCTGCTGCAGCTCCCGCTCTTTGAGTCGGCCAGCAGGGGGTGTCTGCGCTCCCTCTCCCTCATCATCAAGACCTCCTTTTGCGCTCCCGGGGAGTTCCTCATACGCCAGGGTGACGCCCTCCAGGCTATCTACTTCGTATGCTCAGGCTCCATGGAAGTACTGAAGGACAACACTGTGCTGGCCATTCTGGGTAAAGAACAACAAACAACTGATATTTTGTGCTAAAGTATGAACCCGGGGAGTGACCGATTCGATTCAAAATCAATTCTCAATTCCAAAAATTCCCTATTCAAAATCGATTCCCGATTCTATACTCGTGAACTTGCCAAATACTTATCAAACACATCCCATATCACATAACAGCATTGAGGTTCAGCACCATGGACAGCACCCATTCCCACAGTAAGATACTAGGAGAGGGCTGGCTCCATTCATTTATTTTCACACTCGTTCTTTTAGAGACCTGCTTAGAACCAGGTGAAATAGTAGGTAAGTACATAGTAGGTTCAGTTGTGAGTTTGGGCCTGCAGTCTGAGTGAGTCATTTTGAAGGGCTTCTCTGTCCTGGACTCCAAACTGTAGTAGCCCTCCTAGATTCCCGCCAGGAAAGTGACTCAGAAACCGGCGACTGTGTATAAGCTCACCTACACCACTTACAATCCCAAAGTAAGTGATGGAGATCAGCAAGCGGCCACCACTACAGACCCATACAAGTATCTCTGCTGTTTTCCTAAGTGGGAACACAATTATTTTTGTCATATCTATAGAGACGCAGGTGATGGACCTAATAAAAAGCTACACAATATTTTATGAAACCACTTGTAGAGCTTTGTTACAGATTTTAAGATTGCGTACACTTGCTGCAAACACAAAATATGCTGGAGCAAGACCATGCAGTGTTTTTTAAGTGATATGTAGTGTCACTGTAGGAGTCTGATTGCAGCAGAAGATGAGACGTTTTTAGACATCCAGCATTTGATAGCCAGCAAGTCAGTTTTCATAAAGAGGAACATGATGAAGGTGTGTAGCCTAGTCCTGCAATGTGATAAAAAAAGCTGCATTAATCCCCATATTACAGTGCCCCTGTGGGCAAACCAGTCACACTCCATCAAGTGAAAGATGAAGTGTGACCCAGGCAGGGGCTGATGGACCCGTTCGGGGAGCAGCCAGAAGCCCAACAGGAAATCCATAAACAGCATAATTTCATTTTTTTCTTCTTTTTCCTCCCGCTTAGGGGCAGTGGAACGAACTTCAAACACAACATTGAAAAGTAATCACCATGAAGTTGTCATGGCTACTATGTTAGCAAACAGTTACACATCCAGCAGAAATAGAGCAACATTATAATACATGTGACATCATATTTCTTAAGTCCAATATTTACTTTTAGCTCAGTTATGATCTCCACCAACTCCTGGGGGAAATATCTGGCTCTTTAGCTGCTAAAGGCATCGGATAGTCTCTAACTTTGCCTGACTGCTGATTGGTGCTGGGCAGGTGGTGTTCAGTGGGTTTACCCTGAGCTGTCTTGCTAAATCCAGCTGCCTGCTGCTGGTTGAGGTTGATGAGAGCTGAGTTGTATGCCACAAAACCAAAACAATCAGCAACAAATGCTTAAAAACTCTGGAAGTGGAGAGTTTGTCATGATTATCTGTGGTTTAGCACATCAAGTGACACCTTTTTATACTACATTACTACTACATTACTACATTTATACATATAATCATTTGATCCGTTAATAAAATTTAAAAAAAGATTATTGCAACTTTAATGTATTGTTGTTTTTATACTATTAATAATAGAATGGGACTGAGCCATATTGACATACCAAACCATCCAAAATCGCAACATCAATTTAATTCGAGTTACTTACAAATACCAGCAAACCATCATAAATAGGTGGACATGATGATGAAAAAGGAAATGGAATCCACCAGCCACAATGCCAAATCAGCTGAAGAAGGAACTAAAGAAAACTGAATAAAATGAACAAAATACTACATGCCTCCAATAGGTGAGCCAATAGAGCAGCTAGAACCAGAAACATGCCTCCAAAATAAAACCCTCTCCAGAGCCGTGTCCTACAACACATACACTGACACTCCTTCAGTTTTGCACAACAAGGATGAAACAGAATAGAGAAACAAACAGACTGTGGAATCAGTAGGTAATGAAGTTACTTCTGCCTATAGAAGTAACTCATTAGCATGTAGGACACACACACACACACACACATTTCTCTATCAAACATCCTCCTAACATTCTGGCTTTCTCTCTTGCGCATATAGAAACACTCATATTTAATTTTAATTTTTTCCTGCCTGCTCCCTGTTTCTCTTTTTCTCTCACACGCACACACACACACACACACACACACACACACACATTTCTCTAACAAACATCCTCCTAACATTCTGGCTTTCTCTCTTGTGCATATAGAAACACTCATATTTCATTTTCATTTTTTCCTGCCTGCTCCCTGTTTCTCTTTTTCTCTCACACACACACACACATGCACACACACACAAATGTTTTTTTGCGTTGCCACTTTGGATTTACAGCTGTAGAGAAGGCAGTGAAGTAGAGAGAGGAAGCAGAAAAACAGAACAATACAGCCTCTCTGGATCCCTTGGCGAATACTATAACACAAATATGAAATATTCTAACCATATATTCAACCTCCCTGCTCCAGAGTGTCTTATTCTTAATAATTCATTGGGTTGAGTGGGTTATCCCGCTTATACCTTGGCCACTTGCCAGTGATCAAACTACAATAAAAGAATGTATATTTTGGGGAATTGTGTTTTTTAAAAGGGTCAGCCTGTCCCTTATGTTGAGGCACATCATGCATTTAATCTATACCTATAGACTGGGACCAGTGGTGGAGGAAGTGTTAGGATCCTTTACTAATATAAAAGTACTTATACAACAATGTAAAGATTCTCCTTTACAAGTAAAAGTCCTTCATTTAAAATCCTACTTAAGTACAGTAAAAGTGCAGAAGTATTATCAGCTAAATGTACTTAAAAAGTATCAAAGGAAAAGTACTAGGTCTTTAAATGAACAGTTATTTCACAGTTATTTAAATGAATCTGTAGTTTTAAAAAACGATGGCAATGCTTAGTTTTTCCTTTTGGGAGTTTCCACTGTATAATCGTGATAATGCAGTCCAATATAGAAAATATTTGAGTCAGTTCAGGAAAAACCATGATAATCAAGCTGCATCTGTTGCAAAGCTTTATGCCGCTTATATCAGCTTCCTAGTTAAGGACATGACACAAAGTATGTACCTCTGCTTTCCAGGTCGGGGCGACCTGATTGGCTCTGACTGTCTGACCCAGGAGGAAGTGATTAAGACCAACGCCTGCGTGAAGGCCTTGACCTACTGTGACCTGCAGTACATCAGCCTGAAAGGCCTCCGCGAGGTGCTCTGTCTCTATCCTGACTACGCCCAGAAGTTCATCACTGAGATCCAGCATGACCTGACGTACAACCTCCGGGAGGGACACAACACCGAGGTACGAGAACGGGCCGAGGATTTTCTAATTGCTGTAAACATATGTATCTATTCAGTCTCTTTCAAACTCTCACATCAGAGTTAGTGATTGTTGAAACATGGTGAAGACAAACAAGACGGTTTTGATTAGTTTTTCTTTGTTTCTGTCGATTGAATGAAGTGTGTTTTGATAAGCAGCGAGGTAAAATTAGTAACTGGAAAGCTTGCGTGTCCAGCCGGGTATCATGCTTCCATCTCTGCCACTCGGAGCTGAAGCAGATCAATTCTGTGTCCCGGGAATTAATGCCGACTGCAGCCTTCCCACTACAGAAAAAGGCAGATGTTAGTGGGGTTTTTAGCAGCAGGCTTAGCAAAGTAGCCCAGTATCCTTCCTCCAGCTCCCCCTGGGGGATAAAAAGATGTTGCCAGATGGGATATGTACACATCACACATCCTGATCAGATACCTCAACAACCCCCTAACTCTTTATCTTCCCCTCACTTGTGAACCAAGACATGAGATACTTGGGGATACTCCTTTCACCTGGGGCAAAAACTCACTTCCAACCCAGAAACTGTAAAGTATAACAGCCGGTCTCTGTCCATGTATTATTACCACTATCATTCATAATAGAAGTGCATCGGGGGGGAATCATCTCATGTTCTGAACGCCCTAAAGAACACTCTGGGTAAGATCCACAAGAAGAGCCCTTCTGTTTTTTAGCTTAGACTCTGCACTGACCTCCTCCACCCAATAATTTACGCAATGCCTGAAGTGATGGCTTTGCACTTGAAAAGGATTAGCCATCTGGACTGGGAGGGAGGAGAAAGCCACGGCTCTTGCTTGAGATGCAGCCAACAGATAAAGACATGAACTAAACATGTAAAATTCAGATGCCAGGGGTTTAATCAGCTGTAGCGTACACATGAATGACCAGCATATACTGGAAATAACTAAGTCACATTTTCGCTGTGAGTAAGCTTGCTAATTAGAGCAGAGATTCAAGAGAAATGTCAGGGGACGGGACACTATAGCAGCAGGAAAAATATTGCATCATACTTAATTGATTGGGAGGGATCTATAGGATACATGAGTTTTAGAAGTCCTTCACTTTTTGCTAAAGGAGTTCAATCCTTAAAGCACCTTGATAGTGTCAGTCAGTCTGGAAACATGTTGCTTCCTGCTTGATTATGACTACCAATCCCCCCCTCATTGGCTGTAAGTCCACTTAGTCTTAGTCCACTCATTTTTTGATGATAAACAGCTTATCTCTATAAAAAGGAGTGAAAAAGAAAAAAAGGGAGCAGATACAAGTCAATGACGCAGTTCATTTGTGCAACGTTTGCAGCTATTATTTTAGCGCGACTGTCACTGGCCTTTTTTAAATTTTTCCATCCAATTTAAATTTACTGTACAACTTAAAGGAATTGTTTGACATTTTGGGATATATGCTTATTTACTGTCTTACTAAAAGTCAGATCTATACCACTCTCATGTCTGTTATGTTTTCGGCTCGGTTCGTCTGTTTATCTGTCTGTCAGCAGGACGAGAGAAAAACTGCTGGTCTGATTTTCATGAAACTTGGTGGAAGGGTGTAGCATGGCTCAAGAAAGAACCCATTAAATGTTGATCCGAATTAAAGGACGGATACCCAAATTATGTTTCACTTACGTTCAGGTTGCAAGATAGGGCATGTGTGTTGCATTCAGGTGATCTTGGAATAATCGTAAAAATGTCTTCATGACTGTAAAAATTCACGTGTACGGCCCCTCAAGTCGGAACCACAACTCTGAATCAGATATCAACGCTCTCAACAATAAATACATCTTCTTTGTAGCGTCCATGTTGTTTCCACATTACGTCTTGAAGCTCATGAATACACCAAGTCGGATAAGCGACTTCCCGTCCCAGGAGCACATGAATGAGCTATTGGTCTTGTTTGATGTCGGCGCTCTCCGAGTGCCATTGTAGTTTTATATGAAAGTGGTAAAATCACCGAAAGTAAAACTATGTTGAAAAGGAATTTTGTAGAGTGACACTCGATGACGCTAGTTTGTTTACTTTAAAAAAAACAAAACTAAAGCATATATACATAGATATATATATATATATATATATGAAACTCAAATGTACCCTTAGGTTGTATATAAAACTCAACATCCCTGTCAGCACGTTACACACACACACACGCACACATATATGTATATGCACATACAACAACAGCAGTAGTGCATCCTCCACTGAACGCCGTGTGGGACTAAAAATAGCTCTCAGAGGGGTCGGGGAGGGGCAGGTAATCCCCCGCTGGATAAATATAGAACAACAAGCAGATGGAGACGAGACGAGAAAACATCAGGATGAGAGGAGGCTGCAGCGGGAAGGAAGAGGAAGAACCTCGCCCATATTTGCATTCACGTGCCGACACGCAGACATTCACGCATGCAGCTCGGACACACCATAACACAGCATATTTGTCCTTGCTGATACAGAATTATATACAGAGACACACACAAACAGCAGTGTTTATATGTTGGCCTATACCATCTCATATGCACATGCATGTACAGTAATATATACATGCAACACACGTTTTGCTCTATCTTTACACCCGCAAAGATATGCATAATTTGCTGATGCCCTTTTACTGGCAAGCTGCATCTCGAGGGTGGCACGTGCTGCTTACACATACACAGAAATTCCAAACAGTCCCTTGGTTCCCTTCAGGCAAAACCACTGCTAAAATTAAACCTCTATGATCTAAAAATACCAGCCGGGCACGTGTGCCAAAGACAGGATCGAGAAGAAAACAAACACAGGGGGGTGAAGGGGAAGGGTGGTGTTGACTGGGGGGAAAGAGGAGGAGGAAAAGAGAAAAGGGGATTGGCTTTGATCAGAGAGGATGCAGGAAATATAACTCCAATAACCTCCCACCAGTTTTATTTTGAAAGGTCTGTTTTGATATGGCTTGCTGGGAGTTCTAAACATCCACTTCGGTCATCTGTATTCTTTCACCTGAGATGATAGAAAACCTTCAGAAGAGCTGAATGTCTCTGTGGGTGAATGGTGTTCATGCTTGCTTGGTTTTGAATGAGAGCACTTCTAAGCAGCGCTGCTGATAAACTGAATGGATATCAGCGACATTGCAACTGTGCACACTCAGTGATGCTTTGAATGGCTCAGCAGCGCCCCCGTCTGGTTCAAAAGGGGACTTAACATTCCTGAGCTATCGCGCTGTGTCACATTCCATATTACACACTTATTAGGTAGGTTTTAAGAAGTGTGTTCACACTGGAAGAGTTGGAAAATTATACTGTTAGTATGCATATGAAAAAAGAAAAAAAAACATGTGGAAACATTTTTCACTCCTCAGGCGGACTGCGAGAGCAACGGAGGGATCATGAAGAAGCTTCCATCCATCAAGGAGGACGAGGAGGGTTCAGGGTCCGAGAGCGAGCACTCCCCTCTCCGCAAGATGCCTCCCCTGGGCAGGCTGGGGCGAGGCCTGCGCTCCCCCCTGCGCTCCCCTCTACGCTCCCCGCTGTTGCCGGCGAGAACCTTCAGACCGGCGAGCGATCCCCCCCGGCCCACCAGCCTGCAGATCCCCGTGGTGAGCTACAGCTGCCTGCAGCCGGACCTCAGCCCTCGGTGAGGAAACACTTTTATTTTCCAAAAAGATATTGAGGGGGAAAAAAGCTGCATGACAGTGGTAGACAAGTCTTGACTACTTTCATAGATCTATGTGAAGCCTACATCAGACCATGTAGTACATTCATTTATTTTTTTTTGTGACGAGGTTATTATCAGCTTTGCAGCCTATCTGACACATTTGTTGAATACCACAGAAGAAGAGACTTCACATGATATACTGCACTGGGATTCATTGAATGAACGAGCAATGGTTTTGTTGCTTTGGCGGTTAAACCATGTCCAGTTTGTGTTCCTGAATAATGTAAGGCCACGAGAGATATGTGGGATCTTAAACAAGGAAAAGCCATTTGTAAAAGAAAGCCATCCCTTTGTTCCCGTCCTGTAATCTTCCTTTTATTATTGTCTTGTCAGGTTTGTGGATGGGATCGAGACAGAAAACCAAAGTGGTTCAGCCCGGAAGTTTGATTTTTCTCCCAGTGCAACTCAGAATTTCCCACACAGCCCTGATTCACCCGCCTCAGGTCAACACACACACATACACACACAGATACACATGTATCAGACTGGACGCCCTGTAGAGCTGAATGAATCACTAATCTATTCTTTATTATCAGCTGTTGAAGTCCTTACTTGTATATGTGTGATATATATGCATGTGTGTATTTGTGTGTGTTCACAGGGGCCCACGACGAGGCTGACACCATGCAGACTATTGCTAAACTGAAACATGAGGTGAGGCCGCTCACACTCCGGAAAACACTAACATTGATGATTAGAAAAGTTTATTTATTGTTTACCCCCCCACTGTTTGAATGAGGCTCACTCTGAACTGAATGATGTACTTAGCTGTCGATGCATCAATAGTCCTGGTCAATGGTCAAATTCCACGACTTTTTATGATGAATTTGATCGTTTGTTGTTGCACAAATTTCGCCTGCTATTTATGTTTATGATGCTGTTGTTCGCCCATAGTTTCTGTCAGCTGTCAACGAAGACCTCACAGATTTCACTGAATTCTATATTCCCCGTGTATTTAATGCATCATGAAGTCAAATGTTTCTATATTATACTTTGGGTTTTAATAGAGGTACTACCAGGGGAACTCGGGGCCACTTTTGCTGAGTTGTTGCGTTGTGTACTTACGTTATCCCAAATGTTTCCAAAGATTTTGAAACCCAGAGAAATCTGTCATTTAAATTAAGGTCAACGGTGAGTTTCCTTTGCTCGCCTGTAAAGACAATGTATCCCCTTTGTGCATGCGTCAGCGATGTGGTTGTCTTTCTGTCTTCATACATTGACTTTTCATCCACATCTTTATGATACACTTTTTAGATCTTGGTCTTTTTTACGATATATTTCAACAGGATTAATTGTTTTAATCACCAGACGTCTCAATCTGAAGCTATGAGACAAAAGGATCCTCCCCTGGCACATTGATAAACTGCAACTTTTTTTATGCACTCTGGCACTTTATTGACATTAAAAGTAAAATATATAAATCCCATTGTGAATCAATTTAATTTCATTGTGAATTAGAAGATGGTAAGTTGAGTATCACTGATACTAAAACAGTCAAGATCGGACTTCGTTGTATCAGAGTAGCTTGAAAACAAGAGTGTTGAGCGCCGAGTTTTCCGCCAGCGCCACTGACCCTCCTCTCTTCTCTCCAGATGAGCGTCCTCTCCCGACAGGTGACCGCTGTCAGTCAGGAGCTGCAGGAAATGACGCGTCTTCTCAAACCCCTCTTCCGTGACCCCGCCACGCTGCTGATGCCCTGCACTGTGTCATTGCACGGCTGCTCCCCAGCCCCACCCATTCTCACCCAACATGCACCTGTGGACTGTTCGGACAATCCTCCGCCCATCCTGGTACCCGAACCTCAGCCGAGCATGACGACAGTGTTACAAGGAGAGTTTGATCCGCTTCAGTGTCCTCCCATCACCTCCCATAATCCTCCAGTTCCTCATCATCGCTCAGCTCCACCGTCTCTCAACAGCTCTCCCCACGAGCACACAGTTGTGCCACATCCCTGCTCCTCCAACCCCTCTCTTTCTTCATCAAGCCACCCATCCATCACTCCCCTTTTGGTGGACTTATCAGGTCCTGATAGTGAGCAGCATCAATCACATCTCCCGCTCCTGTCCCAGCCTGAGTCCCAGCTCATAACCTGCTTTTATCCCCATTCCCTCTCCCAGCCTCAGCTCCAGCCCCAGCTCCAGCCCCTTCTCCAGCCCTCCAGCATGACCTCACACCCCCGAGAAGCCCTCCTGCAGGAGCTGGAGTGGGGGGAGCACACCGCCCAGCTCAGCTTCATCAATGAAGCTCAGCCCTCGGTGTGACACACAGGACTGACAGGCAGGACCAACCAGCATGCTGCACACAACTTACTGCATGACAAACATTTGTCCAAAGTTTGGCCTGTGAGTTAAGATGTAAATACATCGATTTAAAACTATTACATGAGCATCAGCTGTATGCAGATCTGATAATAAAATAGTTTGTTTTACAGTTTCGATTTTGATTGTTTGACACAGTTCATCATCAGCCCGATTTCTCCCGAATCTCCTTCAAGCTGCTTTTCAGAGACATCGCACAAATATAGGAAAAAGCTTAAAGGAAAAATACAAGTTTTTCCTCCTCAACTATAAATTGTGCATTCTTGCATTCACTACTGACCAATTTCCAAGTTATAGGATGTGTGTTATTTTTGCTTTACGTTTGCTTTCCGTTAATGAAAAAAAGAGACTTGAGGCTTAACTCAAGCCCACTGCCCCTTTATGAAGAGTATATTGCACTCGTACTGCCAGAAACTCAGACACAGTGATGACACAGGGATTTCTCAGTTTCTCAGTCACTCAGTTTTATTGTAGCCATGGCTGCTGCTGCGTCTTAGACAAACGTGAGCCAATGACAGTGAAATACAGAGTAGCTACTCCGTCAGCCTTCTGAAAGACTGTACAGTGGGGCAGACAGCGCCCCAGTCCACCGGCTTGCGGTACTCGCCTTTCGCCAGCAGGTACTGGCGGCCCTTGTAGTTCGGGTGCTCATAGAAGACCCACCAGCCTCCCAGGACCCTGCAGGAGTGCACCTCCCTCCAGTGGACGTTCTCCAGCACGGAGGGACAGTCCTCAGTCGCTTCAAACACCCGACCGGCAAAGTCCCCTTTCACATAGAGCTGGATCTTGAAAGGATCTCCACTGGCCTGGAGGGAGGAGGACGAAGAAGGGGACAAAAGAGAAGAAGAAGGGTTAGGAGAAATGAGATGGATGGGAAGGGAATACTTAGAGATGGATGCAGGTTTTGGCTGTGTGGTGGAAGAGTGAAGAAATGGCTGAGAAATACAACGCGGAGCACACACAGTGTCAGGGTAGGTTCAAACTAACATCACTGCAAAGGAGAACGTTTTACCAAGTTCAGTCTTATATTAAGCCTTCAAGACTTTAATGTGGGACTAAATCTCTAGAAATGATCATTAGAAACTTTAAAGGAGAGGAAACATCATTGGCAGATTTTCTTTACTTTTACAAACATTTGCTTTCAAGACTCAATGATAGACAAAACGAGGGCGATATGGTGCAGTAATGTTTTTTTTGGCGATGTTACAGTTGCTCTATTTCAGAATACAAACATATTTAAACATAGAAGTTAGGAAAAATAAAAACATTTAAAAAAGTGCATTGCACAACAATAAACATGGAAAAGAATGCAGAAATATGTATCCTACGATATAGTGTAAATAATGTGAATACTGAAAAATGGGATCTATGATATATCCCATTTTGATGATGATATAAAAAAAAAAAAAAAGACTCGAAGGCTTACAAAGTGAATCATCTTGCAGGAGCAAACTCTGTCGTTGAGGCCAATCCAGCTCTGGTAGTCGGGGTACTCTCCTCGGGTCAGGACGTACTGGTAGCCCATGTAGTTTGGTCTCTCGTAGAGCACCCAGGTGCCGCTCTCCACTCGGGCCGAGTTACAGCGACACAGGTAGGAGTGGAAGTCGGTGCAGTCGCTGTCGCACTCGTACCTGCGACCCTGGTAGCTCTTGTCCTCGTAGAAGATGATCTGGGGGAAGGCACATGAGTGAATCTGATATCGGGGAATATTATACTCTGTCAACTCTTAACATTTGTGTTTCTGTCTGTAAAGAGGCGTGTGTTTAAACTCTCAGACTTTCAAAGTGTACATAGTGAGGTTCTGTCAAGGAAACAGGATCCACAAGAGAAGGAGAGCGACAAAAAAGTTAGACAACATTGAGCAAAGGATCTACATAAGGATCCACACCGCTCTCCTCAGGGAAGTTGTTCCAAAGAAAAAAGGCCCAGTCGCCCTTAAATGTACAAACTGAGTTTACAAGTACAAACTAAAATCATTACAGGCACAAAGCTCTATTTTTACAAGCACAACTTTCAGCATTATTTAATATTCCATAGCTGTTAAAGGTCCTGCACCAAGACAAGAATCTTCTACTGTAGTTTACTGCACGTGTCAATCAAACTTACCCCCCTGTTCGTGCCTCTCGTGTATTAACATTACATTCACTATCCATCCAATTTTATGAAAAAGAAATACCCAGCAGACTTTGAAAACCCCTTACAGCCGTTCAGAAAGTATTTCCAGAGTCAACAAAATCAGGAGGAAAACATATTCCATCTGTTGCACGACGAAAAGGATTTCTTTACCTGCAAGTTGGGCCTCCTTTTCCAGATCCAAACAAAGATAGTAACCGGAGATGTATGCACTTAAATTTGTGCATAAACCAAAACCTAAAAGTGTATTCTAAGTTTTATTAGTTAATCCGTAGTAAATCTGTTCTATCGTGCAACAGATGGAATATGTTTCCATCCAGATGTTTAGAAGAGTCTTGGAGGGTCCTGTAAATACCTTCAAAACAGCAATAAGTGTTTTTAAAAGACTTTCTGGGTTGTTTGGAAGATCGGATGCGCAGTGCTGTGACTGTAATAGTAACATATGAGAGGCACACAGTGAGGCTAGAATATATTAGATATTTCACTCATGAACCTCACAGTAAACAATTACATCTTTAGTTTCTGCTCACCCTGCCCATCCTGGGACCAGCTGTGCTCCACTGTAAGAGGAAGTGTGTGTGAAGTAGTATAAACGTGTGTGTGCTCCGATGTGCCCTCGCTCTCTTTTATACCTGCAGAGCCCTCTGTGACTGAGACAACTGCTTTGTCATGAGAATGAGATCCAAAATTTGAGTCAGTGGTTCCATTGCTGCTCATGTTTTCCAGAAAGAGGCTGTGGGATTACGCTGCATAAAGAGCCACAGACCTGCTCACTACAGCCGCCTGTAAACACACACAGATATGCACAAACACACTCTGACATAAATAATTATAATGTGAATCTCTGTTTGATGATTGTGTGAATGTCAAACTGCCTTTATCTTGCACTGAGGGAACAAAACAAGCGATGCAGCTCAATCTGCAGTTCGTGAAATGGCCACTAGATGTCGATGTTTCCCGTTTTATTTCCCATTAATCCACTTATTTTAACCTTTTTTTCAAGGGTGTAATACAACTGTATGGGAAACATGAGTAAACATCATGTGAAGGGTAAAAAGACGGCAGACGGAAAAATCCTCTAACTTCACGTTACTAAACTTTTATAAAATGTAACAAAATAAATGTAATTGTAATCAGTTAAATTACAGTTACTAATCAAAATGTTGGAGATTACAAAGGCGTTGGATCAGAATATAAATATTCATTCTTGATTCTTAATTTAAGTTACATCAAAGAACTTTTAATAAAGGTTTGACAGTAATCAGTACACAGGACTGCCTGGTTTTTTCAGGACTTTTCAGCTTTATTGCCCAGTTTAAAACATTTGTTAGAGGAGAAATCAAATGTAATAAGATACATTACCTTGATGAAGTAATTAAAATAGTAACATGACATTATATTTTTCACAGGGTAACTAGTAGTCTGTAACCTATAACATTTCAAAAGTAACCTTCTCAACACTGAAGGTCACAATATGTGTGAGATCTCCAGCTTGTTGTGACGTTTTAAACCCAAGTGTCAGAAAACAAAAGATAATGCAGTTATAAAAACTCTTTTAAAAAGTGTTTTACAGAACACATAAAAGCAAATTAGGACTAACTGCAGAACTAAGTGTGTATTAACTGAGTATGAACAGAGCTTACTTAATATAATAAAATGAGATGGTGGATAATAATTGTGTATCTGTCTATATTTTAGGGCAGATGTGAGGAGAACGAGGCCGTGGCCTCCATGTGATTACCACAGTCACCACAGGGGGGCAGCATTTCCTCAGTGAAAGACAAAAGGCGGTTTCTGCTGTTCGCTGTGATCTGTCCAAACCAATGGACTCTGCCTCTGCACCAATGAAAAATAAGGTACATAGTATTTTGTATTTTAGTTCTTCACACATTTCATCGACGGTCAACAGATAAATCTGGAAAATAACCAGCAGATGAATGAACTGATTGGCAAAAGTAATCCAGCAGTTGCAGCCTGAGCAGATAACAGCGAAGTTGATTCTGATGTGTGTGACGAAGACAAAACCTTTTCACAAAAGTTTTACTTGAAGAAAAAAAGCCTACAGCCCACACTGCTGTTTAAGTAAATCATTATTTCATATAAAGCTCCAAAACACACAGAACACAAATATTTGCTGTTACGAGTAATAAGAGCTGGCCTTGTTTTTATTGGAGCCTTGTGAAAACACTCTTTAATTGCCACGCATACCATTACACACACACACCTCTTGCTCATGGTGAGCGACTTGTGGTGAGCTGTCAGAGATATTTAGGATGATGTAGGACAGACAAGTGTTGGCAGTTTGCACACACACACACACACACACACACAAACCACAGAGGAGGAGCGACAGGAAGGCAGACAGGCTGAGTAGTAATGATAGGTGACTATTCTTCCATCTAGAATAAATCACAGAAAGCTGACCACCAGCCCTGCTATTTGGACAGACACACTAACAAACATATAAGTGATGGATGGACGGATGGTATGGAACACATTCTCAGGGTAGTACACGCACTTTTCTTTAAAAGTAAGGAGTTTTCATTTCATTTGTCTGCTCATAAGGACAATGAAAAGTCTGTAATACAGCAGTACAATCATACTGTGCGATGATGTAAAAAAAAGAAAAGAAAAAAGGTCTATAGGAGAGTAAATTACTCACATTTCTGAGATTAACTTAAGAATTGTATAAAAAAAAAAAAAAAATGTATATTCTTAGGCAGAAGTGACTCTAAATTGAATTATGTGTTTTATTATTTCACTGAAAAGCAAAGACAGACGGAAATGTTTTACTTCTAATTACACTGATCAACCTCACAGGCAGGATTTTTTATTATTCATTTAATTCATAAAAATGACACGGTTTCCATGTCCAAAAAAGTCAAGCCTAAATCTACTGGCCATTTATTAAAAAAAATGAAGTGTTCTCTGTAACTAAAACAGATTTAATGCCCATGGTTTTATTCATTAATTCAGCCTTTATTTATACAGGCTGCTTCAACGGGTGTTCCCTCCGTGTAACTAAAAAGCCTCAGAGATTGGCCTTTTCTCTCAAATAATTATGTTATCGTGAACATTTTAAGTTCAAGTTTAAACAAGCGAACAAAGACAGACGAGGATCTCTTCCCTTAACAGATCGATCAGAAATAAACAGTTTGTTTCTCCACCAGTAGGCGGCAGACAATCAGCTTCTTTAATATATCCATTCTGATCATTTATAACTTTTTTAATTCTTTGTGTATTTCTCCAGTGTGACGTCGTTACGATGATGAACTTCTGACATAAATCTCCTTTTTTTTCCCCCGACTTCTTCTCCTGTTCTCTGCTATCTCGACATCTGGGAAATGAATTATCCTTTCTAAATTTGTGATCACATTATTCATTTAGCGACGCCTTTATAGAATAAGGAGGTAGCTCTTCTTTTTTCTCACTCACTCTCACGTGGTGCACAACTTCTGCTCTACTTTGTATTTTTTTTTATTGATTTCAGACTGCTGGAGAGCTTTATTGTTTCAGATTATTATTTGAAGACAGCAATAAATGTAACCATTTTTTTTCACGTATGTCGATCTGTCTTCAGGTTTCCCTCCCAAACCCCATCTCCTCCCTCCCTTTCTCCCTCCCTCCCTCCCTCCCTCCACATGTGTCATTTTACTGCTCTTTACTCAGCAGGCAGCAGCAGTCTGTCCTCATCACTCTTTATATCTCCTCGCTCGTTCTGCCGGTGTGCTGTTTTTGACACAAAGGGGAAACATTGGGAAATTCACATTCTCTCAGGCTGGATTCACTCGTTTTCACCAATGGATGGAGTTTATTCCCCAGCAAGCACAGTGACTTCTTAAAAAGTGAGTGAGCATTTACTGAAAAAGTTCTTCACCTAACAACTGATGGAAAACTGCAGATGAAATAGAGAAACTGTAAAACAACATGATCGATAACGATGCCTGACAATGAGATAATATTAGTGTTTGGGCAGTTTAGGCAGATACATCGTACAGTTTAATGCAATAATAAGACTCATTTCATGTCAAAATGCATATTTGTATGTAAGTTAATGTCATGTAAAAATAATAGTTGATCTTATGGACTTAAACTGTTTGGTTTTGTTTCAGTACAGTAGGTGGAGCTCAGTCCACAACCTTAAATATAATCAAATGTGACGTTGACCATAAAAAACATACTTTTTTCTCATTATGTGACAAAAATAGACGTTCGTAGTATTGCAACAGAAACAGAGCTGTCACTTTTTATGAGATATGATTGAAATGAAATGAGTTCAGGAAAACGATCAGGAAAATACATCACAAGTTGTTGCATTATCCAATTCATGTCCACTTGAAGTGGAGTATTTAAGCAAAGCTACATATGGTCATTTTATGACGGAGATGCTTTGATTCTGTTTTTAGTTTCAATTGAGTTATTTTTTTCTTTGATCTGATTTTATTCTCAGATAAATATTAGAAATTCAGATAATTCCTTACAAAATGTTGTTTCCCTAATCTTTATAGAGTGATGCTTCCTCAGCCTTCCTCAGCCTTGACATTGCAACTCCCACAGTGCTTTAATAAAAAATAATATACTTTTTTAATGCGGTTTTCCCATTACTTGACAACCACATTGGAGCATATAACTATAAAACATGTTTTCCTTTGGTGGTGGAAGCCTCATTTTAACTCTTGGAACAATCTGTAACAACCTTTCTTTTTTTTTTTTTGATTGGCCCTGAAAATCACTTTCATGTTGTGAGGAAAATGGAGAAAGTACTCAATATATGTTAAGAGCTGATGTAAGGCAAAGGGAAGATTACAATACGATAATCTATTGTACTAACTGTTTACGAAAAGATAATAAATAATGACTGGTCGTAACTTAGTTGCTGAAAAAGTTTTTTTGGGTATCCAGCTCTAACTTAGCCGCCACCACAAGCCAAACTCAATTAAAAATTCCTAGGAATTAACATTTCCTTCTTCAAAATGACACGAGTCATTGTTCAGTTTGGCAAGCAACCAGGCATTAATTACTTTAATACCTTTTAGTTCAACTGACCTTTTCACAGAGGTGTCATCGATTAAACACAGCTGCAGCTAATACAATTAATAATGAGCAACATCGCAAAGCTAAAGCGCCTCGTTTAACGTGCCGCGGAGCGTCAACAATGGGAGCTTTAGTCACCGCCGTATTTGCCAGTGCTCATTGGCATATTATGCTCAATAGCGGTTCATTTGGCTCACCTGAGGCCAACGAAGCCATTATTAGCTTAATTCTATTAGCTGCAGGTGTGCTGGTCCTGCGTCTCACACCCGTGACGCTGCACAGCGGAGACAGTGAGGAGAGGCTGTTAGAAAAGTCCAGATTTAGCCACAATAAAGTAAGTAATTACGCGTATGTGCATGCCGAATTTGCCAAAATGTCCGAGAGACTTAGTCAGTATTTACAACACGTGTATATATCCTAATGGCGAGTGATAAGTGATGAAGGGATTGTTATTTGAGCGAAGTTTGAATGGAATTCGTGCGAGACCAAGTCGAGGCTACGTCTCTGTTGAAACGAGTTGTCAACTCGCTGCCTCAGCAATTGAGCCATAATATAATTTAACATAACGAGCGTTTCAGGAACAACATCTGACTTAGTAATGTCATGTGATTGCATAATGTGATATGATATTGTAATGGAAGAATGTGCTATTTTGATTCAAATCTATAAAAATGATGATGAGGACAATACATATTATTATTCCCACAGTCTCATATGTAGGGAACCTAAATGTACTTGTTTTATTGTATACAAACAGTAAAAACAATAAATTAAAAAATGCAAAATCTGGTGATAATGACTTTTAATTTTTTTTAGATGCTTTTCTAATATAATGTACAATGTTGTATTTAGACCAAATGTAGTCTCGGAGCCATTCTCATAGTCAAAGTATCTGAAGGACTTACCAAAACCTACATTTAACCAAAACATTTTAACTTTGAGAATACATTGGTATTTAATAATATGCTGGATTTAATGTACCTACATGACCTGAGCCTGAGCATGGCACCCAAAATGTTCAGTGACTCTATTGTAAGCTAAGGTTGCCTCCGCTTCTGCTCTTAAACAGGGTTGTTTTGCATCACTATGCGTTGCAGTAAGTATATTCGTGGCCTATTTAGAGTTTAGCTACTAATTAAATCAATTTGGCACAACTGTGTTGAGTTTGAGCTCACTGTGGGGCTGGTTGAGACGCTTTAAAGGTGCCTTGTGGAGTTTTCTTGTAAACAAACAAAAGTTTTGTTTACAGCCAGCGTTACTCACGCATTGTGTGTATCCTTGAGACCTAACACATGTGATAAATAATTTTCCCTCTTCATAAAACCCTCTTTTTTTTTTTTTTTTTTTGTGCACGAGAGAAATTAAGCAGGGACCCAGAGTTTTTACTTCTTGCGGTCTTGTGTATATGCTTGCGTGATGTCCTTGAACCCACTCAAGCACCCCATAAGCCCCTTTTTAAAGCGACTGGAAAACTCTTCTCGGGGTCATTTGGACCCTGCCCACAAACCTTTAGGTGTCACCCGACCCCAATAACTTCTTCTGAACTGGCCTATAGTAAAATGAAACCCGTCCTACTGTAACTGTAACGTACTCCAGGACCTATAAACCCTCTCAAGGGCTCTTGGGTGTCATCAGACTCCACTTTAATATCTCTACTTAGAGAAGTCACAGTTAATTTAATTACAGTGAACACCTAAAGTCCCTTGAAGCTCTCTTAAAGACACTCGAGACCCCCTAAATTAGACCCTGCCGAGGGGTTTTCTGTGTGTTTCTACGTGATTTGTCAGTTGGAGGCTACTGAGTGTGACTGTACATTTGGCCTCCATGTGTGCTAGTGAAGTCTGTGTTGGGAGTGTGTGGTCTCTTGGCTCTATAGCCTCTGAATGTGTCGCTTGAAGTGGTTTCATGTGTGTGAACGAGTGAGTGAAAGACACTATTCATGCGTAACAAGGTCTTACCCCTGTATTCATTATACGAAGGTATTTATATTAGCCTAGTAAACCACTATTTTCTGTTTGGCATGAAAATAAATATGTTTAAATGTAAAATGTTGATTTATAAAGCTCAAATTAAAGCGTATAGTCTAAAGACTTAATGAAGAAATGTTTAGTTTAAAACAGAAGGATGAACAAAACCAGAGAATTAATTAGAACATTTTAATTAATTCACTCAATTTAACTTCGGAGACGTAAGATTAAAGTGAGCTCTAGTGCATTTATTCCCCTTATTACACAAAGGCCTCAACATGTTTATGTACAAACATGCCTTGATTAAATGGAGGCTTCTCAGCCATACAGATACGATGTTGGTTAGAAATGTTTTTTTTGGTTTTTTTATGGTGACGTTGTCGACCTGCTGAACTCAAACTTAAACTTCAGAATAAGAGACTTGGGGCGGGTTTACTGAAATAAATATAAATATTTTTCAGTCTGTATGTACAGTATTAGTACTTTGAATACTTTTTATTATCTTTGTTTCTTTGTACTCCAGCACATTGGATTTAAAATGAAATCATAATTATTGTTAGGGCTGCAACTAACGATTATTTTCATTATCGATTTAAAACGTTGGGTCTATAAAATATGAGCAAAATTAGAAAAATGTCCATCCCAGTTTCACAAAGTCCAAAGTGATGCCTTAAAATGTCTTGTTTTGTCAGTCCAAAACCCGCAGATATTCACTTTATATGATATAAAAAATAGAAAAGAAGGAAACATCCATATTACAGAAGCTAAAAACAGCATTTTCTGACATTTTTGCATGAAAAATAACTAACGATTATCAAAATAGTTGCCGATTTATTTTTCTGTCGATCGACCAATCAACAATTTGCATTTAGATAGAATGTTTTTTAGGAGTCGTCATCTCTAATATGTGGCTCCATAGGACTTTCTGTTGACGCGTAAGAAAAGCACAGGTGTAAATAATTACATCAATGATGGCTGAGTTCCATTTAGCTGCTTCAGTTTCAGGGTCGTGGTTTCACTGGATAGAACAGAGCCATCGTTAATCTTATTATTGATTTTCCTGCTACAAGTCAAAATGTCTGCTGTGAAAAAGGCCTCTGATGTGTGAAGTCTTCAACACGCTGACGTCAGCAGTAACTTCTCCAAGGTGATGCAGCCATCTTCACTTCCTGCTTGGGGTTTTTTTTTTTGGTATTGTGAGAACGATCCACTGTTTGGCCCTAAAAACTCCTAAATATGTTTAGGATCATTCCTGCAATTAATAAACTAAACGTCCTAAAAATCTCCCAAAGACACATTTAAGGCTGAAAGTGAGCAAAACTGAGAGGCAGCCATGTTGTTCTCTTAGTGTGTGTGTGTGTGTGTGTGTGTGTGTGTGTGTGTGTG
>CALSBV010012184.1:3251069-3278833 GCA_943590825.1 Bovichtus diacanthus | reverse complement strand
ACATTTTATGTCTCCTCATTAATGACTTAAACTGGTTAGGGAGAAAATATGAAGCAGGGAAGGGGGCTGATTATAATCAATTGCCCCAAATATTCTAAAAATGTGTTTATTAAAAGCAGACCTAACACACGGTGAAGGAGCGAGAGCGACAGCAGCTTAAGTTTTCAAAGCTGGCGTGCGATTGCCAATTTTTTTTACATTTTTCCACCTTGCATTCCTGTTTCAGTGGGTCGCGATGGGATACAGTGTGTGAGGTGTCTGAACTAGGCTGCCCCTGGGTCGTGCTAAACAATTTAATTGACGTTGTGTGTTTGTGTGTTGATTTGAGAAAATGACTTTCGACAGAAAGAAAGCATTTAGTTATTTTTCTCCCTGGAGTGAAAATGAGTCCCACCAGGGGAAACAGATTTTTGGGTAAATTTGAGATGTTTCTTTGGTTTCGGTGGCCTCGAGAATGCTCAGCAATCATTAAATCAGCTTTTATGATAACGAGTTAATGGGTGAATTAGCAAAGTCAGCGTGGGAGCTGCAGCTGCACCCAGAGGGACAGAGACCAGCAGCGGGATCCACATGGTGGTCTTTAAGTAATAAAGCGCCTTTTTAATTGTATATTGTAGAAAAGCATTAGACATAGTGTCTGTAATGCCGTAAACATAAAGGCATGTTTTGAATCTGATTGTTGCCCACGAAATCTGCTTTTCGGACATTTTCAAATTTCAAATGAACCTCTCATTTGAAGTGTTAACAATTAATTTCTACCAAATTCTTTATGTTTTATTGTTTAATTTGTCAAAGTTTGTCAAAAGTCTTGCATGGGCTTTATGGGTATCCAAGTACAGAGGAGGGTCGGCCATTGTTGGACAACATTGTCGTGGTGGGTGTATAAAAAGCAGGGTGCACAGTGACCGTGCAGCACGTGTGTTGTTTACTACTTGCTTCCTCGCTCTCGTCTTTATGGGCTGCTTGTCTGATTGCCGGTGGAAGAGGAAGTAATTGTGCACCAGCCAGACGAGCAGCTTCCCCCTGCTCCCAGTGTTTGTGCTAAGCTAGGCTAAACGCATCCCGAGCCCCCTGCAGAAATGAGACCCACAGGGATGAAATCGATATCTGTCTTCGTGTGAGTTCTGACAGATGCATCACGCACAAATCAATGAGTCTGAGGGCACATTTTGAAATACTTTTTAATCATATAGTGCCTCAGCTCAATGTAGTAAAGAGGGTGTTCCTTCTTTCTCCATGAAGCACAGTAGGGGAGGGCGTCGTCGAGCTCTATACTGTGCGATTTACATTTTTTTTTTTTTTTTTTTTGTCTTGTTTGTGTTGGAGCGGCTTTTTTAACAGCAGCTATTAATTTTGCATGTGCGTTTTATTGTAATCATGTGTCGCTTTTGGGTTCGCATTTGTGTGTCGCTGCCGACTTTACAGTCATACCAGTAGAAACCACACACTGAGGGAAAACACAAAGCAGGGAGAGCAGACTGCTTTCCCAAAGTTTATTTAGCCGTGCATGATGCTGCAGGTTTTGGGTTTCCTGTTCATATATATTTTTTGAGGCTTTGCCGTATTCTAAATATATTTAAACGACAGTTCCCTGACAATAAACCAGTGCAAAGAAAACTTTTTATAGTTTTAAAACCACATGGAGAGCTAAAATGTAAACATTTAAGTCGACAGTGTTCACTTTTTTTAATGCTCGTACTCTGGGTGTAGAAGCCTCAGCAGATTGATAAGCTATATGAACTGATAAGGTATATTTATTTACGGTTTAAGCACCGATATTCATCTTGATGTCACGTGTCTTTGTGCCTTCCTGCGTTGTAATGTTGTGACCTGTCAAGTGATCAAGTGAGGGACAGTTTGACATCTTGGGGAATTGCTTAACTTAATTTCTTTTTTCTTTTTTTTCTTGTGAAGGGTTGGATTGAAAGATTGATAGCACTCTCATATCTGTGCACTAAACATGAAGTTACAGCCTGGAGACGGTTATCTTAGCTTCGCATTAACACTGGAAACAGGGGGAAACAGCTAGCATGGCTCTGTCTAATGAAACATTATTTCTTTTAAATGCCTCTAAAGCTCATATTGAATCTGTACAAATACCTAATTCCTATAAATGCGTTATCTGTCTATTCATTGTACTTCAAGACAGTCTACCACTTTAAATCATCGGGGTAGCTCAACGACAGGAACTTCAGCCTGGCACCACAAGTTCAACATGTAAATGAGATTATTTCATTACGGCGTATATTGAAGCAACATAGATAAGCGCATAAACTACAATCAAGTCCTCATGATTTAACGTACATAGTTGATGTTAAAGATGCTTATATTGTAAAAAAAAGACCAGTATGCTGACAGTATTTTTTTTTTTTTTTACTTTCATAAAATGAAGTTAAATCCTATGTAATTGTTGGTGTTCCTGCCTGCAGTATACAGAGTGCATTGTCCCCGTGTTCCATACACTCCCTCATGTCTGTCATTAAAACTCGTCGTTTACTCAAATGCGTCTAAACAGAGAATAATATACTTGTCTGTATTTAGTCTGAGTGAACGCCACTTGTTGACCTGTGATTCGTCCCAGATGCCTCTGACTCTGTGTCTGTTGTGGTCGTCCCTGCCTCTCGTGTATGTGAACAACAAAGCGATGTGTTCGCTGTGTTGGCCAGGGAGGAATTGAACAAAGCGAGCAGTTGTTGATGAAACGATCTGTAAACGCTCGTCACTGTCAACACTGGCTGAGTATGAAAGATGATATACTTGATATACAGTGTGTAGGTGCATGACCGATTCAGCTTGTTTTTAGTTCAGAGTTTGGGAGGGAATCACTGATATATACTAACTGCAGACTCATCCTCCTTAGCCCTGTCTAACTCAAACTTTAAATAATGTGTTCATCTGTTTCCTTTTATGTCGGCTAAGTCAAACGATGTTATTCATGCTCCTTTTGGGATCTGACGTCCAAAACTCAACGGATACTAAAGTCTGTGGAATATGTAGTGTCTTTATTGGTTTATTATTAATTGTCTTCTTTTAATAAGTGTCCTGACTGTGTTTCTTCTTTAGCACTAAAGCAAGTTGTTGTGTTTCCTCCCAGCTTCACACTCTGTGCTGGCTGCTCCTCCTGGAGTTTTCAGGGGGATGGAGCAGCGCGGAGGTGCAGGCAGGGGAACGGAGAGCCCCAGCCTCCGGGACAGCGCCAGCCCAGAGGAGAGAGGGGAGAGCCCTGCCTCCAGCGGCCCCCCGCCGTGCAAGTTGAGCCGCCTGGAGGTCAACGGCAGCCCAGCAGCTCCACGGACCAGACAGAACGGCACGCCGCTGAGACCTCTGGGAGGTGGGCCGTTAACACAGATTTACACACGCTTGCTTAAATACAGGTCATTTATAGTAATAAAAGTGTTAGTATATTTGGACTGAAGCTGCTGACAGCATGTGTTTCTCCATACTAATAAATACATTAGATATGCAACTGTAGTGGCTCTAATTCACACAATAGTGCACAAACAAATCATAGTAATTGGCAGATTTCTGCGTGAAAATAAATAAAACAAAACTTTAGTTCCAATAGTGAGAATACTTGCTTGAATGAACTTTACTTGTACTGCAAAAACATCTAAAGTAAACAGAGGGAAGAAAATGTGATCAGTACGAAAAGAAATTGGCACGTAATTGCAATAGGGGACTGATACAAGGCAACCAACTTAATCCAAAGCAAAAGGAACATTGTGTTTTATTATGGGACACAATTACAATTTGCAATACAAGTTTTTTGATGTACTTTACGATAAAAAATAAATGAATACTGGAAGAGTCCGAGCTGTTGTGTTTTTGTTGTGCCAACAGTAGTGATGTGAGTTGGATTTGTTTCGGTCAGAGTTAAAGAATATTAAATTATCCAACATTGCCGACTACATCTGAGCCTTTCTTCCCCTCAGGTTTGCATAGACTACAGGTTATGAGCTTTTTAAAATACGAAGTGTGTGTGTGTGTGTGTGTGTGTTTGTGTGTGTGTGTGTGTGTGTGTGTGTGTGTGTGTGTGTGTGTGTGTGTGTGTGTGTGTAATCAAAAGGACATGTGGATGATGTTGGTGACTATTGTCTGTGGGTGGGTTGGCCTCACACACACACACATTTTATTGTTATTGCTGAGCAGAATGTACACTCTAAAATACCAAACACAGAAAACACTCACGCACAAATGCCCATTATTCTCTCATGCAGCTGAGAACATCAGTATGCATCATCACACAAACATTGTAACAGTATACACACACACACACACACACACACACATATTGGGCTGGGTTGCATCCCTCCACCCTTGCACTGAGTGGTTGGCTTATTGGCCGATAGCGTGCCTGATGCTGCCGAGGTTTGGCTGCGGCTGATGTGTCGCTGCCTCGTCAGGAGCAGGATTGATAGCTTGTTAATGAGCAGTTCCTGTGGGACAGCAGTGGACTGAATGGGTGTGAATGGTTCCAGGAGGAGCTCTCGGGACTTGCCCAATAACAAGTCTAGACCTACGCACTGGAATCGGTTTCACCGCTGGAGTTATGGCATCGCTCCTAAATGAGATGTGTGTGTATATAACAAGTCTTATTTATTGCGGTTTTTAATGTGCGGCGCAAACACAAAAGCAGTTGTACAATCTTACACTGACTTACAGTCACACTGGCAGCTGCCCAGTTTAACCAGAGCCCTGCACTGAGACCACCGAGTAGCTGCACTGCAGCACACCACGCCACCGTGCACTCAGAAAGTTCAGAAATGTTGCCGTCAGCTTTGGTTTCTGTAAGAATCTCTTTCACACAGATCCCATTCACAACACTGGGGCATGGATTCTCCTGATTTGTGTTGATTTTGACGGACAATTAAAAAAATGTGGAGACGCGCGTAAAAAAAAAAAAAAAAAAACACGACCCCACGTTCTCTTTCTCCCACCACATTTTCCAAACTTGCAGACCCCCACCATGGCTAAAATCACAGATACTTTGAAGCAGATACAGTTTGCACCAAGGAATGCTTGACCCAATGGGGCACCTGCGTCTTTAATTTATCTAAAACTGTGCAAAGTCTTATTAGGATGAGGGTGGGAAAAATAAAGGAAGAAACAACAAATGTATGGACAATATGTAACATTAACCAACTTCCACTTCACAGACTGCACACACAGACACACACACACACACTCTTCTATAACTCTCTCTCTGTCTGTCTGCCAGGTTTGATGATCCCTGTCTACTGTGTGGTGGAGCATGCAGATGTGGGCGTAGCTGGTGACTGTGAGGGGCACGGCGACCGTCACGCTGAGTTTGTGTTGGTTCATAAGGATGTCCTCTTCACGCAGCTGGTAGAGACGGCACTGGCCGCTCTGGGATACTCACACAACTCAGCTGTGCAGGCAAGTGGTAAGTAGAGTCTGTGTGTGAGTGTGTGCAGGTGCATGTTCAAATCAACGCATTCAACTTTTGGTTCTCTTACGGTTTGTTTTTCTTATAATTGCTAACAAGCATTCATCCATACTTGAGATACTTTTCCTACACTCTTTATACAGCAACACACCTATATCACACAGTTAGCCAAATAGTTCATTTTCTGTGATGTCAGTTGATGGCGTTACTTTGCATGTTTCTGCTTTCTGCTCGTTTCTTTATAATTTAGTTTCCTTTTACTGTACACAACTCTACTTCTTTTGGTTGAGTTTTCAAATGTGTGCAATTTTTGGAGACACGCCATCTAAAAGTCATATTTACTTTTATAGAATGTTTTTGAGAATGAGTTGCTGCTGTAAAATATATTTTTTTAGAAACAAAAAACTGCTGCCAGTGATCAACAAGAAATCCAACATACATGACCTTTGGTTCCAAATGTGTAAAAATAAAATAGACAAAGTAAAAAAGGCACTGAATTGGAAAAAACACAAACACGCAGCGTCCTGTTCGTCTCTATAGGATGTTCAGCACATGTCCAGCTGCTCCTCTCCCTCGTCCAGACTTTACTATTCCTCTCGCTGCCTCTGTGTTCTGTATCCACGTCGAACTAAATCAATCCAGAAAGTCCTTTTTTACTGTACGGGTATGTGCGTGTAATTGAAAGAACTTCAACACCTGGCTATGTCTCTGATATAACTTGAGTTGATCCATTTTACACAACTTAAATCAGCTATTTCTCAATGATCTGTTTATTTAAAATGCTTTATCCGTTTTTTTCAATATTGAGCTGTTGTTTATAGCGTTGAAGATATTGAATATTAGGTTTTCATTCCTCACATGCCGTGTGCAAGCATTGGTAAATAAGAAGAGCGAGATCCATCATCGTGGTACTGGGTAAACTTGTATTTAAAGAAAATGGAAGCATTTTAGAAACGTGTTAATTAACAACTACATGAATTGTGTTGAGGGTGTGACAAAAAACATGCTGGTTATTAAAAAACTGTAATTTCAGTTAAATTAAACCACTTCTGATAACGTCTCACTAAATACTTAAAAGTAGACAAATTATTCATATAATCAGATCTCACATAATTTCTCACCTTTAACAAGTTCATTATATTTTCAACTGCTTTCTGATTTTTAAACCTTTGCAACCAAGTGGACTGTCCCCAAAACATCCCAGTCCAATTCTCTCATGAGAATAAAGTCCCATAAATGTGAGTGTTAATGAGAGGAGCTGTGTGTAATGCAATCTGAGATTACCGCACCCCTCATGAGCGAAGGGCTGATCTGAGGAAACGGCTCTTTAGTCCTAAAATGATTCATCTTTCCAGTTATTCCTTCTTCTGGATCCCGACGTTTAAATGCAGCTTATCCCTGCTCGTTATGGCAGGAAAATGTGCTGTACTTGTGTTGACATGCGCTATAATTTCATTTGTATTCAAGAAATCCTGCTTGGAAATGACAGACGTCCTGCGACAATGAATATCAGTCAAACTGCAACAATTCAAATATGACAATTATGTATTTTTAGAACATTAATGATTTGTTAACTCATTTCTTTAGTGTGGTGTCTTAAGCTGCAGTTCCTCTCAGTGGACTTGAATTCAAGAAATATTCAAGAAATATATTCAAGAAATGTATAATCCAGAAAACACACATTTTTTAATTACTCTTGGTGGCAACTTCGGGAATCATTGCTTCATTAAGAAGATATTAAGGCCAGGTTTTTAAGCATATTTGCTTGACAGCCAGGGTGGTTTCCACTTCCTGTTCAGCTCCACCCACCTCCTCCACTTTGACAAAAGTTGGATTTACGTGGTGTAATTACGTGGCGCCAAGATGAGTGCGAACCGTGAACCCAAATCCCAGTTTCTGTGATGTCACACCCCTGTTTTTTGCAGATCATAGTTATTGACAACAACAAATATTTTATTTTGTTTTAAAAGTACCCATTTGTACCCAAAATGTCATCAGCCTCTGAACATCACATCTGGAAAACGCAGGAATCTAAACTTTCCAGTATTACATGTTAATGAGAAACATCTCATGTTTCAGTCCTTCTTTGGTAATTGATGAGAAATTAATTATTTCCAGCAGCAGTTTAATAGAGTATAAGTGGTTTCCAGATGGGTGGGGTTTGCCACATGGGTACAATGAGTATGGAAATGTTTAGGCGATCACAGAAAAGGTATTTACAGAGAAGGTATTTTAAAGATAAATCTGTCTGCTTCCTCTATCTCCATCTCCACCTGGCAGCATCTGTGCGTGTCATACCGGCACCAAAACTTTTTTTCTCATCATTTTAAGATCAAAACAAGAAGGCAGACAACATCCAGTCAACCATGAAACAACAGTCTACACACACAAACACACACACACACACACACACACACACACGCACACACAGAGAGCAGGGCAGTTTGACATTCCTGGTGTGTCCCGTAAACACAGGGCACTCTAACCAAGTGGCCGACGCCCTGCGACCCCCCTCGCCTCTCCCAAATGGCTAGGTTTTGTTCTGAGAAATGAGCATTTTCTTTTCAAATAAATAATTTTTGGCTGTAGTCATGCATTTTTCCGACAGTGTGGTCACAACCAAAATTATACAGAGTCTCTTCTATTTTCTTCTGCCATTGAATTGCATCTTGCATAACTTTGGCTGGACAAGTATTTTTAAACTCTTAACTGTCACAGGGGGTTTTCTTTAATTAACTTGCACATTATAGCTAATTAAAAAGAGGCTTTTTCTTATTTAGGCCGTATGGTTACTGCTCTGGATTTAACATGGGCTTAGGTGAAAACCTGAGCAAGAAAAAAATCGAACTAAATTTAACTTAAGGCCGTGTTTAGGGAAGCATTCACTGATATTACTCACTTAGAAATCACCGTTTACCGTATTGAAAACCACCAGAAGTTCCCAGAAACAACCTAAAACTTATTTTCAGAAACATACTGCACTTAGGACAAAATCTCGAGACCAAATTATTGTTTTTAATCCACTCTCTTGACAGCATGTGAAGTTAATCAATAGTTTCCGTCATTACTTGCTCATGTCTGTAATTCTGGCATGTGCAGGTTGTTCCAAAGCACCGTGCAAGGCAGAGACTTTGAAAGCTGTTTTATTTATGCGGGGACAATGTTCTTACATTTTTTGTTTTCATATATTTAATTTTGTACATTTATGCATTATTTCTACATTTGAATGATATCATTTGGCATCTTTTCACTGCAGAATCTTGTTCCTTAGTGACCAACATGAGCTACAATCAGCAGATAATATTGACTATATTCCCGTGTATCGTTTCGAGAGATGAGTGTGTGTTGGTGGGTAAAATGAAATCTGATGAATCACTGTTTAATCCTAAAATATTCATCCGCACTGGCAACAAAACATTTACACTTCTGACATCTAATATAATTTGGACCAGGAAGAGTTTTAAAATGTAAAAAAAAAAAAAAGAAAGTAGGCCTGTGGATTCCTATCAGTAACCGGTTGATGACTCGTATTAACAATAATTGCTAAAGCAAAGTCAGCTGCAGGACACAAAAAAAACTGCCAGTTATGAGAAGAAATATTATTCTGTCAGACAGAACAATGAGCTCACAGTGTTTATTCAGTACATCTCTTTAGCAGCCTGCTTCGCTCTTTAATGTAGAGCTGATTTTGCATTTCCCCTCTGATTAATCAACTGTGGAGTCCCAAGAGAACGGCCTTTGTTCTTTTGCCCCTATCACCACCATCCTCATGCAATGAAGACACCGTACACACACACACGATTGAGGCTGGCAGGCCAAGGCCAGGCAGGGTCTGTGTTTGATTTAGCAGATCCTAACGCGATTAGGCCTGTTTAGATTTGCACTTCCAGTCACGGTTGTTGGAAGGCCAGGGGAATGTTGAACCCAGGATGATGCTCCAAGACTGCTCTGCTCTGCTCCCCAACACACACGACACAAGCGGCTTCGATTTACACCGATAAGAAAACGCAAGAACATGGAAACCAGAATTCTGACAGCCAACAGAATATTCTTCTTTAAAACCTTTTAAACGGACACCGAACACATGCTTTAATTCTGTATTTGTCGTCCTGTTTGTTCTCCAGGCATCATCAAAGTGGGCCGGTGGAAGCCGATGCCCATCCACTACCTAACGGACGCTCCAGAGGCAACAGTGGCCGACATGCTGCTGGACGTTTACCACATGGTCACACTGCGGATCATACTGCACAGGTCGGCACGGTTCAAATTATACGGGACTACCAACAATATTGACTTTTTGAACTCAAGCTGCTAGTTGTTGATTTGGACTGATTTTTTAAATATAATTCATTTTGAATATTTATAAACTATAAGTCACCCAAAATGGACAAGCATTACATCTTTTTCTCATCAGGATAAACATTCACAATAGGTGCATATTTTAGTTTTTGCAGAGTTGTTAGTGACTGCAGTAATGAATAATGAGTAATGAGACTTCACATAATAATGCTTGACACAACTTGGTGTGTAGCATTACTGTCCATCAGCAGCAATATCCAGAGTCTTTTGTAGGAAAATACGTTTTTAAAAATAGTTTTTAGGAAGTTGTGAATCTGTTCACAATCTTGATTCTTGTATGAATCGATTTTGAATGATTATAGTCGGTTGCTGCTTGATTCAACCAACGTGACGGCTTCTGCTTTAAGTGAATGAACGTTTGATTCAGTGAATACTAACGGAGCGTTTCACGTGTGCAGCTTTGCGCGGCTTGAGGAGCTGCCGTCAGAGCAGTGGACCCACGCCACAGTGAGGAACGCCCTCAAAGAGCTGCTCAGAGAGAGCAACCAGAGCGCGCTGGCCAAGGAGTGTCCTCTGTCCCAGGTATGTTCTCAACGGCGGAAAATAAAGTCTCAGAATTAAGTCTTTATTCATACCTGCAGACAATAGATCACCTCTTCATCATTAAGCATTTGTGGGTTTGATTCTGTCACGCACACACACACACACACACACACTCTTAAGTATTTTCTCTAAACACATGTGGTTTCATCATCAGTTCACCGCACACTTTGCGCACTGTGTAATCTCTCTCTCTAGCACACACACGAGTATTGATACCGTCCCATGGGAAAGGATGCGAACACGCACACTTCAATTATCCTGCTCACACACGCCCTGCAGTCATTAGACTTGAGAGTGTGTCATTTGGACTTGTGATTTATACACAGGACTTAGTCATGATGTAATTAGTGATTAGGGGAAGTGTGTGGGTGGTGTGTGTTTGCAGCCTGACTCATGTGAGTTTTAATCCACCGTGTTTCCCATGTTGAGCTCTCGCTACACATGTACACTCGAGTGCATCTCCTGCTCTGTAGAAGTGACCGCAGTGCATGCTGGGAAAGGGCGGGTGGATGAAGAGTTGTAATAAATATAAAATGAAAAAGAGATCTCTCATTTTCTGTATGAAAAGCTCATCAGCCCGTCTCACGACGCTGCCACTCCCAGGCTTTTCCTGAGCTGACTCTTAAATCGTTTAGGAGATTATGTCGTCTTAATTCCATCCGAAGAGCAATAATCAATTTGTATGTTAGCTGCAACATCATGGTTACTCTTGTCTAAGTAATTGTTTTTGTTTTTTTTTCTCCACTTCCGTCACTCTGTCAGAGTATGATCTCAGCGATAGTGAACAGTTCCTACTACATCAACGTCTCCACCTCTAAGTGCCAGGAGTTTGGACGTTGGTACAAGAGGTACAAGCGCATCAAAGGTAACTCTCACACCAAGCCTGACGCAGCTGAGCACACACCAAGAGAGCCACCACTTCTCTCATATTTCTGAACCAGTGGATTTTCCTCCAATAAAACAGACTTTATGGCACCAAATTCATCAGTGACGTTTTCCCTTTGTGCCCCAAAACTGCCCTTGAGCAAGGCACTGGGTGGTGACAGCCAACAAATATACGAGCACTTAGTCTTCATGGTGATGGTGTCATTCGTGCGACCCCCTTCATTTAAGTCTCGGATTAATCTTCCTGGCATGAAGTGAAAAGTCGAGCCCCTAAATAACCCCAGCTCAACAGAAATCTGTACTTTTAAAATTCAGACACATGGATGAAAAGCTCTGCGCTGTCCTATTGCAATCATTGTGGCGCATTGTGTTCACAGTAATCTGCGCAGTCTGCCGCAGGTGTTGCTTCACTTCGGTGGTAGCTTCATGTTCAGTGACTCCGCTTTTCAATTGTCTGTCCATCTGTGAGCTGATGCAGTTTGATGGGACGTGTTTCCCTCGTGAAATTCTCCCACCTTGTTTAAAACTTTTACAGTTTTAGTGACCAGCTCTCTACACCTCAACTGTTTAGCTGTTTATACTTTTTTTTTGCCTCATGTTGCCTTTAAAAAAACCTCCTAAATGTGGAGACTGTCAGAGCTCTTTGTTAAGCTGACACTCACTGCTAATCACAACTCGACTTAATATGACTCACCTGCATGGCTGCCTGTTTTGTTTTTGTGATTTAGTTTCTTTAAATGTGATGCTTTAAGGAAGTTTTCCATTCTTCTGTCCACCCCCTGTGTGTGTGTCGGCCTGTATGTGTCCAATCTGCTGCATGAGACGTCTGTCACTGACAGCTCTCAGTAGGAAGGAACTGTCACACATGGTTTGCATTAATGTCACCCTTAATACACATGACAAAACTAAATGCTCTTAACTCCTAATGGGAAACAGCAGCAACCCCCAACACACACATAAGCCACCAAAACCCAGGAATAAGAGCTCTCCCTACACTTATTATACACGCACACACACACACACAAACACACACACACACACACACACACACACTGGGAAGGTAAAAATCTGAAGCCCTGCCAAACCTCACTCCAACTTTTATTCCCCTAATAACCTAAAATGTGACTCTCAACCAAACCCAGCAGAAGCATAATAAGAAGCAGATTTATGTGGAGAGGAGCAAAGAGGCCGTTCAACGCAGTGATAAAGAGGAAACATTCTTCACTTATTTGGTCTTATGTGGGGAACGTGGAGACAACAAGGGAAAATAGGACTCCAGTGTCCCAAACCAAAGACTTTGTGGTTTTGAGATGAACCACTAAAAAACATCTACAGCACAGTCGTGTGTGTGTGTGTGCGTGTGTGTGTGTCTACATATGCTTACTGCTCTGACATTCCCCCCTCAGGTGAATACATCGAGAAGATGTGGTCAGCACAGGACAAATCTGATATTAAAGGTATGTTCATCTTTTATTGATGACTTTCCAGTGACACAATGCAGCAGGCCCAGTCTGCATGAGCACAGGCTTTTTTATAGGGTAACAATTTTTTTCAGTCATCAGATTTTATTGAACATTGTGTGTTTATTGTGTGTGTTTGACAGAGCGAGAGAGTAATCACAGACTTGTTTTGACAGTGGAGAGGGATTTGGACTTGAGCGTCCTGAGCCAGCGTCCTCCCTCTCTCTTACCCTCCCCCACCCATTTGGGCACCCTGGGCGGCCCTGGAGCTCTGTCCATTAAGAGTGGCCTCAGTGACTCTCAAACCTCCAACCAGCCTCACTGTCTGCCTCACCCCGCCAGCCAGCACCACCCCGGTGCCCCACTGCGTCCCCAGGGTCCACCTCTCCTGGGCCACAGCGGGCTCCTGTCCCCTCAGCTCTCCCCTCAGCTCGTCCGTCAGCAGCTCACCATGGCCCACCTCATCAACCAGCAGCTAGCCGTCAGCCGCCTGCTCGCACACCAGCACCCACAGGGAATGAACCAGTTTCTCCACCACCCGCCCATCTCCCGAACCTGCAAGGGCTCCGGGCCCGTCACTGAGCCCGGCCTCAACTGCTCAGGGGCCGAAGTCTCATTCGGCATATACCAGCAAGTGAGGAACGAGCTGAAGAGGGCCAGCATTTCACAGGCGGTGTTTGCCCGTGTGGCTTTTAACCGCACGCAGGTAAACTGAAATAAAACAATCTTACTATTCACCAAACATGATGCAATAACACTCACGTTGACGCTCACGTCTGTGTGTGTGTGTGTGTGTGTGTGTGTGTGTGTCTGTGTCTGTGTCTGTGTCTGTGTGTGTGTCTGTGTGTGTGTCTGTGTGTCTGTGTGTGTGTCTGTGTGTCTGTGTGTCTGTGTGTGTCTGTGTGTGTGTGTGTGTGTGTGTAGGGCCTGCTGTCAGAAATCCTTCGTAAGGAGGAGGATCCTCGCTCGGCGTCACAGTCGCTGCTGGTCAACCTGAAGGCCATGCAGAACTTCCTCAACCTGCCAGAGGGCGAGCGAGACCGCATCTACCAGGAGGAGAGAGAGAGGAGCACCAACTCCAACCACAACCTCGCCACCAACCACATCTCTACCACCAACACACACAGACTCCCACAGGTACACACACGCACAGGACCGACTGTTTAGAGAAATGTGAAGTTCAAACATGCTGTCAGTGTTTTCTTAATATGGAATAAATTACCCTCTTGTTAAATCTTTGAAATGCAACCGTGTAAATATAAAAGACCTAATCTCAGTTTCTGTGTCTCGCTCTGTGCAGACAAAGTGCAGCATGTCTGCTGCGGAGCTGCCGTTGAAGCTGGACTCGCTGGTGAACATCTCGTCAGGCATCTATGATGAGATCCAGCAGGAGATGAAGAGAGCGAAGGTCTCCCAGGCTCTGTTCGCCAAGGTGGCAGCCAATAAAAGTCAGGTCAGTCTCAAAGAAACAATCTTTTTTTTTTGCGCTTTTACGATGCGCAGCTTGATTTATTATATCACCCTAACTATATGAATGGGCTGCAAAAAAACTCGGCCCACGAGCCTCCTGTAATACATCCGTGTACACAGTTCCAGCTGAGTTGATGATGTTTGAAGGAGTTGATGAGTGTGTAACATGCAGGTGTGTGACTGTGTGTGTGGGCGTGTGGGGGATCTGATTACCCGCTGTGGCATACCATCATGTCTCCATCCTCAGATAAACAATGCGGCTGATGGAAGGCGCGATCAAAGTCTGCACTGGAGGGAGAGAGAGGTGGGAGACAAAGACAGGAAGACGATGGTTTCAAAACCAGTTTAAATGCCTTTTACTTTGTTGTTTTTTTTCCAAACTTCATGCGTCTAATTTCCTACCAGCAAAGATAGAAAAGGTTTGAGAGTGTGTATTAATGTATGAGAGACACTTAAAGATGCTAAAAAGTCTGAAATGATAAAGCAGTTAATGGATGAAGGGGGGGACACAGTGGAGAAGGAGGAACAGAAGGATGCAAGACGGAGGAAAAGAGACAAGATGACGGAGAGATGATCACATTATTACCATTAATTTCCAGGCTGAAGGCTGCGCATAAACAACAGCTGGTGGCAGATCCTGGGTCAGCCTAGCAGAGATAATCTAATCTTCACACACACACACACACACGCACACACACACACACACACACACACACTGCTCCCCTCAGACTTTTTTTTCTTTCTTCTCTTCGGGAACAACTTCTATTCTGTTCTACTTTAACACAAAAAATTATATTTATTTTAGAATTTAAATATATGGAAAAAACTCAACAAAAAAAGTCCAATCAGTTTAGATATTAGCATTAAGAATTAGCAAAAACTCAGAGGAGCATGATACGAGTGAGTGTTTTAATCCCATTTAAACCAAACATATTGATTTTCTTTTTTTTTTTTTTTTTTTTTTTAAATGAGTGAGCCTGTGTCCACAGAGCCAAAGAATGTGCTGACTCAGATATGTTGGCGTGATAAGATGCACATCATTCAGTCCAACTGACTTTAGAGGAGCATATTGTCAGCAAACACAGCAGAGTGACATGAGCCGAGCAGTGATGGAAACCACAGCCACACGCAGCCTGTGATCCAAACATAAACACAACACACACATGCACCAAGCCAAGCCGAAGATTTTCAAATACTCCGCTGCTTACAGGACGAAAAAACAAACCAAATCTGCCACAAAAAGCTTTCTGAAACAAAAGTCGTCATCCGAAACGAAGGACTTTTACCAAAAAGTAATTAAATCATCATATATTGAGTAATTGAGCACCTAAATCTCCTCCAGGGCTGGCTGTGTGAGCTGCTCAGGTGGAAAGAGAGCCCGAGCCCAGACAACCGCACGCTGTGGGAGAACCTGTGCACCATCAGGAGGTTCCTGGCGTTATCGCAGGCCGATAGAGATCAGGTCTACGAAGAGGAGTCGAGGCAGCAGCACAGCGAGAGGCTCCACACCGTCCTGCACATCCCAGACCAGCAGGTACAAACATGCAGCCTGATCTACCAGAAAGTTAGTCGTTTTTTTTTGTCCCACTACATTGTCCGATGTAGTTCCGGATGATTCGTTTGAGTTCCTATTTTTGAGATCAATCGGGGAATCTATCTGTGGTCATTTGAAGATTAAAACTGGTGAAAATCTGACTGGAAAGGAAAAGAATCTGTGTGAAAATCAGACTTTTTAAAAACACACAACCACTCCCAACCACACCATGTGCGAGAAAAAGACACAAACCAAAGTGTTTTATGAGAAAATGTGAACACCAGCATGGTTTCTTCATGTGCTGCTTAGAAAAGTTTCCTCTGTCGGATCACACCACCTGCTCCTCTCAGCAGCCCTCCTCTTTGTCTTATTTGTGTCCCATAAGTCATTGAAAATAGAATTGGTAAATGACCAGCCCACACATTTCCTGCTAAACATCCATCCCACCCTCTCCCCAAAACCGAAATGCTCTCCAGTCTGGCCCTAACCTCAATATTATTCAGAACATTCCCTGTAATTATTGAAGCAGAGAAAAAGGAATTGCCATTATCTTTATTTAGGTCCTTTAATTTTGATGGACCACAGATTTATGGTGTTGGATTCCTGTGTTTGGGTGTGCGGGCCGCCCCACCCTGTTAATAACCTCTACTAGTGTGGTTGTTTTGTGTGATGAATTTGGGACTTTAAAGTGCATATTGGCGGGTGATGGAAGCTGGCCAATGACACTTCCGCTTGTACTACATTTCCCATAATGACTCTTCAGACAGCCACTGAAAGAGGAGCAGAGTGGTTCACTTATTACTGCGGTGATGGCGAGTTTAAGGTCTATATTCTAACCAGGCTACATGATGTTCACATAGACTGCAGGACAGAGCTGTAATATCTCCACATCCACTTTTTGCCTTTGTCTCATTCTCTGGGCATTTTATATGGTCGCACAACCGCACGCCTCCTTCATAAATACCATAGTATTATGGGCGGACTATGAGCCAATGGGCCCATGGGCACAGACAAGCACAAGGCCTCAGCACCTCTCCTACATAGGAGCACGACACACAGACTCTGTAGTTGTTGAGCCTCCTTTTGTTGTTGACTTGTGTCTCTTTGCAGTCGTTCGGCATCTCTCTGTGGTTTTGTTGTTATTTTGTGTCTTTTTGTCGTCATTTGCGCCTCTTTTTTTTGGTTGTTTTGAGTCTCTTTGTAGTCATTTGTGTCTCTGGTTGGTAAGTTTTTCTTTGAGTGACATTTTGCCGGTGAAGGCCAGGGGGGCTCCTGGGACCTGGGACCATAGCATATTATAGAATTACCAAAATAATAGAGACAAATAACTCCGTCTCCGTTTTGGTGCACACAGCAGAAGAGAACAACACTTAACATGGTAAAAGTTTAAACATTTGTTTGCTACATTTTCTACTTTTTTTTTTTTTTAATTAACAAGTACAAACGTGTTTTTTTTTTTAATGCTCATTTGAGGTCCCTGTGGTGTCCCCAAGTGATCATTTAGTTTGTTATTCATCAAGTCAGCCATGCCACATGCATTTTTGAAACAACACTATAAATGCCTGACAAATAAGACCGTTACCAAGGAGACTGTCAAATTCCACCAACCTCTGCAGTGCATCTTACAAAGTGAACAAAGACAGCAGGGAGGGGGCAAAGAGACGGGAAGCAACAGTTTATCAGAGCTGTGGTCCTTCTGAGAAGCGCAGCACTTAAGTCACACCAGTGTTTCAGAGTCTGGTCTGCACATTGATCTCATTTCTTTACAAAAGGTCCACTTACACGCTTTTTCTGGACTTTCAACATCTCATGATCTTCAGTGGGTGGAGTTTGCATGGATATGGCTCACGGGATAATATATAGTATATGGGGAAAGAACATGACCATGACCATGAGATTAATTAAGATTACATTTTTTTGACAATCAAGGTCATTGATAATCTTTAAAATGCCTTTAGTAACATCTTTACACATACAAAAAATGTAAAGGTTTAATCTTTAATTTTCTTTTCTCTCCAGGCCCTCCACAGACAGCCCCTGCCACCTCTCACTACTCCATCTCCGATTCATGAAGACCCTCAGCCCGTCCCGTTACTGGTCTTGCATGGCTCAGAAGACGCGCCCCAGCGTGTGATGAGCCCCGGCCTTGGAGGGGGGGGACCAAAGAAGGCCCGCTCACGGACGCGGATTTCCCTTGAGGCTCTGGGAACCCTGCAGAGCTTCATCGGCGACGTGGGACTTTACCCCGACCAGGAGGCCATCCACACCCTGTCAGCCCAGCTGGATCTACCCAAGCACACCATCGTCAAGTTCTTCCAGAACCAGCGCTACAACGTCAAGCACCACAACCAGGTCAGAGAGCCCGTCCCCGGGGAGGACGACCGGGAGAGCTCGAGTCCCAGCGAGGGGGGCGTCTGCACGGCGGAGAGTCGAGGGGAGGAGGGTCTCTCTGCGTCTGAGGAGTCGAGCGAGGACGGGAGAGGATCAGTGGAGGTGTTCAGAACAGAGGGAGGAGACGGAGGAGAAGAAAGAGTTGTGGAAATGGAGACGGAGAAGGAAGAAGGGGATGATGGGAAAGCCTCAGGGCCAGCGACGTCCTCCCTGTCCCCCTACAGCAGCCTGGACAGCCCCCACTCTGCAGAGCAGCAGAGATAACAGCAGAGAAACATTAAGGACACCATCAAACTGTGAAGCCCACACACAGACGACCTGTGAATAAACACACACACTTTCATCACCTTTACCAGAGCTGGTGACCAGAGCTCGTTAATATCTGAAGAACTGTGGAAAAATATTTAAGTAAGGTTTGACTGAAAGGGGATGGAAGGTACGACCACGACCTTCAGATACTTCCTGTATTTTTAGTTTGATGCTGCCCGTAGACAAGATTTGGTATTGATATTTGATCCTCACTACACGATGCTGAACACGGTTTTGAGTTGGGTTACCCGTTCTTTAAAGTGGCACTCCAACAAAATCTCCAGAACACCTCTGTAGGCTTTAAAGGTGACTGTAAAAAGACTGTTCTTAAACTCCTCCTGCAGCACAATCCACTTCTTTTTAAAGTTCTAAGTGTTACCAAGTACACAGCTTCTTTTAAAATCATCGTCTACATGCAACAGTGCAACATGGAGTCTGTGTATTGAGCTATAACGATGAATGGATACTGATTATCTGCATGGACAGAGGAGAAGTTGATCATGCGGCACGAGTGCTTTGAGAAGTTTTAAACCTTCAGCCAACTTTTAAGCTCTCAAGGGGTTTTCTGTTTATTTATGTACGTTTTTGTTTGATATTTTCAGGTTAACTTTTCGATGCTCTTCAGTTAAAGCGAGGGCGGTTTAGACACAATGCCGAGTTTGTGACCAGAAATACTGTAAGTGAGGCCTTTGGATTCAGTATCTCTTCCGGCTTCTTTTTGTCGAAGGAGAAAGTTAACTTTGAGGAACATTTGAGTCCCACTGTGACTCACAAGCTCCATAGATGCTATAAAATGAGCAAACCTGCCAACTTTACAAACTCACAAAAAGTTTTTTTCAGTAAAATCCTTCCAAACCTCACAGGAGTTAATTTCCTGGTCAGATATTAGAAATAAAACCCTTTGGAAAGCTGAAGTCGTGGGAACACTTTGCTCATATTGTCTTATTGTTAGGGTGAGATGCAGTCGTATTGGGACCCAGAATAAACATACTGACATTGGGCAGTAGTACCTCATGAGTCGGGCTTTCACGTGTGGGGAAAAAGAGGCGTGCAGGGCAATAACACTTAGCACCTCCACCCAAACTGAAGCAAACGTGTTTATTAAATAAATAAATCTGCTTTGGGAGGTTCCTTCATCAACTGAGCTCTTTGTGAAACTCCAGCCTTTACTGACAGTAAATGAGTTCCACACTACCCTCCTATTAATATTTATTACTAACTTTATATTAACTAAAAATCTGAGTATTATTGTTGTAATTAGAATTTTGCTATTATTTTTCTTTGATGTGACTGAAAAAGTCTGTAAATGTGACAAAAAAAGAGGACGAGCAAATCTGAAGAGCTCAGTGTTACAGGTTTAGGTTTTTATGATTCTTTATTTACGATTTCTAAAACAGACTGGAAGAGAAATGATCCGACATGAAACAGTTTTTTTTTGTTTTTTTTGTGGACATTTATGTATATTAAATGTTGACAATGAATCTGTCATCATCTGTGGGACGAAACCACTGTCACTGACACTGTTTAGTGTAATTTGTGCCACAAAGGAACAGGGTATGGAAACACATTATTATCTTTCAGTTTGACAATCATCTGTGTCCTGGATGGAGCACAAAAAGTTTCTGATTTGTTCCACTTTGATGTTTAAACATTGTTCTTTGATTCTGTTGTGGGCAGGACATGAAATCTGATAAAACTTTTCCAAAGTATTTTCTGTGTGAAAGGTTTGAGCCTGTTTGTCTTTTGTCAGCCGGTCGCAGCAGCTCTGTGATGAAGCTGCACAAAGCCCAGTGTGTGTGCGGGAGGTAGAGCTACGACATTTTACACATTTACAGGCTTATTGGATAATAAGATGCACGGATGTAAAAGAGAGGCTCATGTTATCATGTAAAAGCTCCCCCCCCCCATCCTTAGTCCTCTCATACCTCAACTCTGACCACAAACTTTATAAAAAAGATACAAACCTAACCACAGACATGAATGTACAAACAGCAGCTGTAAAATGCGAAATACAAAGTGTACAATGCAATTAGTAGGGTGGGGGGTGTGTGTGTGTGTATGTGGGGGGGGGGGCGCACAGACTCTTTAACTCCTGAGCTCCGTATGAGACACAAATGAAGAAACCCACAGAAGCAGCGTGAGTGTGAAGATGATGAATGACACTGTGTGACGGGACGGTCCTCAGGGATCCATGCAGGCTTTGCTCTCAGCCATCGCTATGGGAATAAAGGTGAAACCCACAATCTGTCGTCCATCATCTCATGACGGAGGACAAGTGCAGCCCCCTGTTGAGTGTGTGTGTGTGTTGTCACTGCAGGGACTTTCAGAGCCTATTCTTGTCCGGCTGAAAAAAAATAAACCCACATGAATGGCGCAGAAGGTAACAAAAAAAAAGGTCATTTATTCATCTCGTATTGTGCCGAACTTTAGTGGATCATAACATATAGGGTGTGGAATTAATTTGCAGATGCTCCGGTTCAAAATGAGACTAAACTTTTCTCTGGATGTCAGTTTTTGAGCAACAACAAAGGTCAAACGGTGGCCTACAACAGACTGGTAAGACCTGTTCTCAGTAAACAAAAGTGTTTTTTTTTATTATTGTGAATCCCCGCAACCACGCGAGATCCTTGAACATACAGTCAAAAATGAGCACAAAAAATATTAGACTGATGGGTCTAGTAGTATGTGAGATTATCTGCGGACACACACACACACACACATTCTCTCCCCAACAGACTACAGTACGTCATATTTTTCATCATGTACATGTGATGTGTATCTGCTGTGTGCAGATCTCTCTTCTTCGCTCTGGGAATCATTAGAAAAGGATCAATTTATGAGTCGTAGCTATAACTGAGCACAATCGTGTCGACTAAACTTGCCAGGGCGCCTGATAACAATTTGAAACAATTTAGTAAACAGCCACGCTAACAAATGTCTGTATCTCCATCTGTCAACTTCTGCAAGCGTTTGGCTTTACGTGAATACTCAGTGAATAATAGCTGTGTGTGAAATCACTGTGCATCAGGCTTTACAGACTAAAGTAACTGCTCCCAGTGGCACTGGTAATGCAGCCTCCCAGCAGACCTTTCTCGCTGCATTTGAATCCTGCCTTAGACCGTCACCTATGCATAATCTTTCTAGATCAACTAAACTACTTTATTTGAAGGTAAAAGTGGAAGTGACTACACCTGAAATGACTTCTCATTGCACTGGAAAACTAGGGCAACTTCAGTAGATTTAAGTGATTTTACCATTAACTTTTGTTTTCTAATCTGGGCCAAAACTATGAAAATAAGAACCAAGTTGTAATACACCAGCACTTACCTTAGATTGTCGTATTGCTTTTCCCGCCACCAGTGTGCCGAGCGTTGGCTAGAAAACAGAGGGTGCAGGTGTTGCAAAATTGTTCATACTTGAGCTTGACAGATGTGAGGAATGTTATGGCTTTTGCTCCCAATAACAAAAGTTAACAAATGTGTCCTCCTTTTTGTTTCCTGTTTCGCATTACATTAGATGATTTTCAGCCCAACTGGAGTGGAAACCGGGATGACAAACTTTGTTATGGGAAAGTAACTGAATTTTACATGAGGAGGCCGCTGGGACACGGACTCTTCATCTCCACAAGATAAACGTACATGAGCCCTGTGTCATTAAAAACTAGTTTCGTTTTCAAAGCCTAAAATGTTCTTTTTTTTGTGTGTGTGTGTGTTCATCATAGTTAACTCGCATCTAATATTACAACTGCATCAGTGAGTTGTGGCATGGTCCACTGGATTTCTGCTCACACAGCTGGCTATTAGAGCCGTATGGCAGGCTGATACAGGGCCATTAGAGGTGTTTGTGTGTGTGCTGTGGGATAGGGACGCAGGTGCTCGGTGCGCTGATATTACCCAGGATGCTCAGGGTGGGGGGCGTAGGGGTTATGGGGGGGGGGGGGGGGGGGCGCTCTCTGTGGAGCTCGCAAACACACCTGTGATCCCCTGCTAGCACGCTCACACACGGCCCCCTCCCCACCCCAGCCCCTGCGCTGCAGCACGTTAATACACACTCTGATAAACAGGCTAATACTCGCAGCGGCAGCATTTTACACGCCATTGAACACAACACACGGTAATCAGTGAAGCCAACACGTGGCACTGTGCGTGATGTGTTGGAGACTTTTGTGCGCGTGTGTGCATTGCAATGCCATGTATGCACCGAGAAAGGTACAGGCAGGCATCGCAGCCTCATTAGGGAAAGTTGTGTGAAAAAGAAAGTGCAAACCTAAGCATTTTTAGTATCGAAAAGAAAGAAAATTCCATCTTTTTTTTATTTAATTTTTTTAAGTCTGGGTTTTATTTTTGTATTTTTCACAAATTTTTTTGTCCCCAGTTTCATTGTTAATATCTTGGGATCAACTGTTCTTCTACCCAACTTGACGTCTAAAGGAGAAGCACGCGATTTTTAACAATTTTGACATATCATAGCAGCGTAACTTCCTGGTTCAACTTTGACTTATCATACTGGTTTTATAATGCAATGCAAGATTAGAATAAATACGTGTGTGCAGTCTCCGTTATTTTCACCTCTATTTACTATGGAGCGGTTCAATCTAAACTCAAGTAATTATAGAACCTGTGACTACAATGTAACTGTTTGGAATAAATGCTAAACCTAGGGAAAAACTTGAAGTTTAGCTGTTATTAAAATATATTAATGAAAAAACACTTAACAGGAAACTTTTGGTCCGTGACATACACACACACACACACACACACACATACACACACAGAGAGATGGTGAAAACACCCCTAAAACACCCAAAGATGAAACGAGTCAGAAAACAACCACATCACTTCTCCTTAAAAAACAAACATTTCATTATGGTGGCCCTGGGGCATTAGTGGCCGAGCAGCAGGTTTTGATGTGTGCCTCTAAATCGCGTTACATTGAGCCAGTAACATTTTTACACCCACAAAAAGACATTTCAAAGCAAATCCCTTCAAGAGGAAAATGAAAAGCACTTAAAGACTAATAGGGCTTCTAAAAGTCTGGAATCTGATGATTTAGTGTTCCATTTGTTTCAAGTAGTAAAAAGCTATATTTGTTGTTAATACAAAAAAAACACTTGCCAGCAAGTAAATTTAAAGCTAAATTAGAGTGTTCGGTCTCTGTTTTTGAACAACTTTAAGAATGGGCAAATTAATTTTGGGTCGCTCACTGACGCATGTGGTTGGTTTTTCTGCAACTGATGAATGTTTTGTTAAGCCTGCTATCATGAGAGGAAGGTTTAATTTAATCGTTAACTTCTCTTTGAAATCGTCAGGTGGAGTCCCACAGGGGAGTGTCCTGGGCCCCCTGCTGACACCTGCTTGTGAACGTAGATGATGCTAAGATTGTACTGAACAATTCTCCAGAACGACATTTACATCCAAAGCCGACATTCAGTAGCAATGCAGGGAGCAGTTTAATATTCTCACAGAGCAAAAAGGAGGCCAACATTGTTTTTCTTAAATATTTAATCATAGCAGAATGCGTACAAACAGGAAACCTCTATCACCATTGATTTTCATTCAACAGAGCGGGCTGTATAAAATTGGATGACACTGTTTTGCAGAATCGCACGATTAAAAAAATTCAGTTATCTTATGTATGAAAGGCTGGTAAAACTAAAGCGACCAGTATAAACAGAAGCATTAATGTATCCCTGAGCTTTGACCACATCACCGGCCTTGTGACTAGCTAAAGTGAAAGTTAATGAGCTATTAATTCTGTGATTATATAAGGCAGCAGTGGCTTAATTCACGCTCTGTAAATAATTGTGTCATTGCACAGTGAGTTCGCTTCAGCACCCTGGATTTCACACATATCCACCACTTCCAGCTTTGGTGACTTTCAATAGAAATGCAACGCAGAATCAATTCACAGGCAGTCATGAAACCATTTTATGGAAAAATTCCAGTTAGGTAACAACATTTCATGATGTTAAACTCGTGAAGCATGCAGGTAACTCCCCCACCCAACTTTCTGTTATTTCTCATTTTAAGTTAATTTGATTGTTTTTGAAATTTCATGCAGTAATAATGATAATAATACATTTTACTTGAATGGCACTTTTCTAGAAACTCAAAGACGCTTAATGCGGTAAACTTTTAAAAACCTTTTCTTTTCTTTTCTGAACCTCTTTATGAGTATTTCACAAAAATCCGAAAGAGGGTTATAATTTAATATAATTTCTAGCAAAGCAGTGTTAAGGTTTTTGGGACACAACTAATTTCTCTAAAAAACATTAAACTATTATTATTTGATGAAGTAAGTGATAAGTGATAAATTACGAGAATTATTTCTTTCCTTAAGGCGAGACACTTAAAAACATACGTGGGGTTTTTTTTTGTTTCCATGCACTTGTCAATTTTGAGAGTTTGAGCTATTTTCCTTTCAATAACATGTCGTCTTTCAAATTCGTGGAAAGAAAACATCTAAACTACACATTTAGGTGTTTATTTGAGGGACTTTGTCTGTTTGCGTTTTGTAGATTTCTCCTAAATTGAACAAAAGTTAGCATTAGACAATGCCTCATTTGTATATTCAAAGGTAGAAAACTAATACAAAAAATAATTGTCTAACTGGGGAAGTTTCATGGTGACATCTATTCGTTCATTTTTCTACCCCATTCACCTGTAGGCTCTCCTTTTAACTTCCTTTTGTCAGAATGAAAAAACGTTAGAACACTGGAACCTGGTAATGATCAATAAGCGTCGATCATTCCTACAGTACGCTATGCAGGCAAACAACGTGCATCATATCCATAACACTGAAGGTGGATAAGTGACTGGGCGACAGGTGAACTGGTATCTCTGGTAGCAGGCCATTATCAGTCCATGTAACCTCAGCGTAAGCCAGTGGAGTCGTAGAGGAAGCACAGCTGGCCGGGTGGCTGTGGGCTCTCGACACCAGCTGCAGACCCTTGTGCAGAAAGAGCCACCAGGTGTCGGGGATTTCACGCTCCTTCCCTCCTCCACTGGTTCCCACTGCAGCCTACTGAACCGTTACCGGGTTGGATTAACACCGGCTGTTCCTCCATGGTGCCGCCATGGGCCCACAGCGCAGCCACTTTACTGCCTGTCGACTGTCTCCCTCGCACAACACAGAACAAAGTATGTTTGGATTGGTTTTTAAGTTTCCTTTGAGTCACTGTTTTGTAACCGCTCTTTGGTGAAGGGTGCAAGCTGTTTGCACAACCAGTCGATCCCAGTTGTTTCCATTCTCTAAGCACTGTTCTCAAGGAAAATTATTCCAAGACCATTTAATTAACTATAAAAAAAAAAAAACTAAGAAAGTAGGATAATAGACTTGGGGATTAAAGGGTTTGTTGACCTAAATTATGAAGACAAATGTTCTCATTGATTAACATGTTACGCAAAAAACTAAATATAAAAAGATTAAGTTGCAAACTTATGGGGTTATCATAGACCGTATATAAGAAGTGGACGTAGTCCCCGTGACGCCACCTATTAGTTTGTGGACTACGTTTTTCATGCCTCGAGTTTGGCATTTTGTGCCGTTGCCATCTTGGTTCTTCATTGTCCATTTCCTAAAATGTCAAACTTCTTTAAATGTAGTTGTGAGTAAGAACTTTGCCATATGAGTAGTGGTGACAGAGCTAGATGGCACGTCGTTGCCCCCCCCCCTCCTTCATTATTTCCTTCTTCCTTCCTTCGTCTTCTACGTCCATCCGATATCTAACCCTGAGTGTTTGAAGCTTAACTGGGATGTAAACAGAGAGAGGAGGTCTTCAGAGTCATAATTACACACACAGACCACGCGCACAAATCAATACACAGGTACACACACAGTGTAGGTGTATATTATATTCAAAGAAACTCATAAAGCCACACACACACACACACTGATGAGCATATACACAAACACACACAGTCTTCAGACCAGGCAGCCCATACTTGGAGCCTGCAAACAATTACAACAATTAGTGGTTCGGCATTGCCAGCCAGCCACACTGCCTGTTTATAATGTGATCGAACACAAATGTCATAACAGTGAAGCTTTGAGACAAACAAGCTGCATTATCAACATGATGCCTGAGAGTCAGGTCTGCACCGAACTATAGACCAGAGCGAGTGGCTGCAGAAATCAAACAGGGAAACGGAGGAAGTCTGCACATAAAGGGATCTTCTGCATGTGCCCGAGCCCCACATTTCTTTGTTTGCACTGTTAAAAAGCTGCTCACTTTTCAAATCTTTATCAGCGGCTGCACAGATCAGTATGCAGAGGTGGAATCTGGCGAACCAAAAAGGCCGAAAGAAGAATTCAGACCCTCCACTTATGTACGAGCACTGTAGCAACACAACACTGTGAACAAACTACACTACAAGTAAAAACCCTGCATTCAAAATCTGGTATCATCAACAAAATGTACTTAAAGTAAATGAACTCATTCTGCAGAAAAATGTTCCCTGACACTGTTTTACTATTACTGTATATGTTTTTTGGATTAATGTCACTGCTTGCCTTATGTTGCATTTTACTGCTGTAGACGTTTTGGTGCTCATTTGAACTCTTTTATATACTGTTGGGTAGTTTGATCTACAGCAACATATTCTATAAGCTCATCATGTGTTTGTAGCTTTGTCGCTGTCCTGTGAGAACCACCAATCTCTAAAGAGTCGACTTTTCACGAGCGTAGAAAAACAGCCGCTTTAACCTTCGAGACGATGTATTTTCCAGCAAATCCTTTTTTTTTTTTTTTGTTAATTTAACTTAATAAGGAGGAACGTTTTTTGGTACGTTAAAATGGAGACAAATTGGAGAGACATGTGTTTCACTGGACAGGAAGGGTAACAAATAATCATTTCTCTTGGATGTAGTGGAGTATAAGTATAAAATGGAACAAAATGGAAATACGTCAGTAAAGTACAAGTACCTCAAATTTGTACTTGAGCACAGTACTGTTGTATATGCAGGCTACTTGGTTACATTCCACCTCTGCAAAAAACAGCAGAGGACATTGTGACATGCCACAGAAGGAACAGGTACAAATAATAATGTATGATCGCGGCAGAGGAAATTCTCAGACGCTAACATAAAACAAAACATTCAAATCCATCCAGAAAGAATATACACAGCAAGTTTCATGGAGATTTAACTTTGTGCAACAACAACAATCACGGTAAAGGTCAAACGGGTGTATGTGGTGTGGCCGCAGCATCGTGTCACATTCAGGTGGATGAAGGCTCGGCTGCATCGGGCCACAGCAGGAGAGCATTAACGGCTGCTGCAGGATCGAGCAGCTCTAACTGGATTAACTCGGGGAGGAGAACTCGCAAGTGACTAAAATAAGGTTAGTGGGCATGTGTGAGTGCGTGTGTGTGTGTGTGTGTGAGACCACTAACATTAACGCACCATC
>CALSBV010012184.1:3184570-3251059 GCA_943590825.1 Bovichtus diacanthus | reverse complement strand
CTGGGCTTTTCTTTCTGGAAGTCAAAATGTCTGCTGTGAAAAAGGCCGACACTCTTTTTCTTTGACTTCTTCTTCTTCTTCTTCTTCTTCTTCTTCTTCTTCTTCTCCTCCTCCTCCTCCTTCTCCTCCTCCTCCTTCTCCTCCTCCTTCTTCTTCTTCTTCTTCTTCTTCTTCTTCAGGCGGGGGACTGTGGCCATGATTTTTACAGCAGGATCTATACGACTTCACCTGATAAATGTCAAGTAATCTGCACAAAACAACGTTAAATATTTCATTCTAAACATGCCGAATTATTCATTTGAGTATGAATATTTAATATGCATCTGTATCTGTAGTTTTATTTTTGCAGTTCATGGGGCATTCGTGTGTTCCATAACTCACTTTGAACTCACACCCGGCTCCGGTGTCGCGATGTATCGGTATTAGCGATACCCGTGATATTTAAAAAGATAAATAATAATATCGTGTTGACAATACACAGATGGTCTCTAAAATGTCAAGGGTAATTCATTTAGTAAAAAAGAGACAAAATTCACAATAAACAAAGTTAAAGATGAAATTGACTGAAAGAATTTATAGAATTGTGACCTTTTGTCTACTTTTACATCTCAGATAACCAGTTGCAAAAATTGTGCAGATAACGCCCTCCATTTTGGACTCACTCTGTTCCCTCTGGGGTCAGAATCCCCTGGAACAATTTGAGGGTAGCTTTGTAAAAAAAAAAAAACTAGGGAGCGTATCTAAAAGAAGGCAAAGGGAAGAAGAAGATCCACTAAGTCCTTACAGTGGATCCACAATGATCCGACTACATCCGTCTCTCCCTGTCTGTCCTCTTCCATCTCTCCAGTCGTCTGTCTTCCTGGCAGGCAGAAGTCTATCCTACACTGGGACCGAAGCCTCCTCGGCAGACAGCGGCCCTAATTTCATTAATTATAAACCAATATGCTGCTGGCAGCCCCTCTGGAGAGGACTTTACCCAGCGCTGGCATCTGTTCAGCGCGAGCACAGCGAGGGATGAAGGGATGGAGGGAGGAGAAAACAAGGACATCTCTGACTCCCGCCATGGGTGAAGCATGGTGCTGTGCAGGGGGACGGATGTGGGGATGAACGAGGTGGTTGGTAGGGTTTTAAAAGTTCATGTTTCCAACAAGGAAGGAGGCTTAAAGTAGAAGTTTCATCTGCTGGGAGAGTATAATTGTGAAGAAAATCCCAGAGACATGAAAAGAAATGATAGATTTCCATTTCTGGAAGTTTACAACCCCTGACCTGAGACTTTTCATGAACTCATGAGGCAGCTTTTCTCTGGATTTCTATTGTCTTAAGAAAAACTAGCCACTCACTGCCCCCAAATTGCATCCAGGGCCTTGAACTAATGTGTTGTTTTGTGGTTTTGTTCTCTGCAAGAATTTGGATTTTTCTCGTTTCTTGTCTCAGACTCGTTTCACCTTGTTGTGCTTCCCGATTTTTCACTGCTCCTTCTGAATGAGATCATCGCCCTAAATGCTTATCAGGACTTACTGTATGTCTGTGGGATGCCACAGGCACTTTCCATTGTTTTCCTTTGTTGAAATAGCTGCTGCTGATGTTGCAGATGAGTAGTAAAATGACGGTTATTGTGTTTGTTGTAACGGTTCTGGCAGCGATGTGACGACACATGCAGCGAAAGTTTTGCTCTATGGGATGCGTCCAAACTCGACGTATTAGAATTTGGGCGACCTTTCCACTAATACCACTCACAGACCTCAAAAAGAACAAGAAAAACAAAGAAACAGAATAAAATATAAAGGCTGTTAATTCATCCACACTCAAACACACACACGCATGCAATCAAAGTGCAAAAGCATGTTACCAAAGTGGAAGCTGTTTACTCCCTCATCATTCATAAATTATACACATAAACACACACATTCAAACACACAGCATCACTGACAAAAGAGCGAAGGTTTCGTTTTATTTCTATGACGCGTCAGAGTCAAATAAGAGGACAAAGAATATGTATCGATGATTATAAGTGTTGTTTAAATAAAAGGAAAACGTTCTGACATGACGAAACATGAATTACGTGCATTAGTAAGGAAATGAAAATTTGTCACAGCACATAAAGTTAGCAATAATAATTGTGCCATGATAAAATAAGATGATATCTGAATTTGTTTTTGTCCAACACTATCTGTCTGTCATATGCAAATTGTTTAACTTGAACTTTTTTCAATCTAGAGCACAGAAAACATCTAAACTACACATTTAGGAGTTTATTTTACTAACTTTGTCTCTTTGCGTCTGTCGATTTCTCCTAAATTCACCAAAAGTTAGCATTAGATAACGCCTCATTTGCATATTTAAACATGCAAATTCAGAAAACTTGCAATACAAAAAAGAATCGTCTTAATGCAAGTAATCAATGGGGGAAGTTTCATGGTGATATCTATATGGTCAAATATTTACCCCATTCAGTGGGGGTGTCCCTTAATACTGTGCAGTATCTGCAAGCGCCCAGTGCATTTTAAAAAGACACCATGCCAGTGATGGGAAAAGGTGAGCTACTTCCTGTATCGCAGAGCAGCTTTAATGTGATTTTCAGCTCTAATTAGAGTTAAGTCACTTAGTGTGTTGTAATGATGTTTGGCTCACAGAGCAGCAGACGCCGTCCATCAGCCAAATGAAATATTAAACTGACCTACCGCTGGATTACGTGTGTGTGTGTACAGATTCATACTTGCAGTTTGTGTCAGGAGACCTCCATAGCACACTGTGCGTCCATTGGTGCCACATACAGTACATACAACACACACACAAAGAGAGACAGACGAACACACACGTACACACATTTCTGACCTACATTCACTATACACAAACAACAGGGTGTCAGGAGGGGCAGGGTGTGTGTGTGTGTGTGTGTGTGTGTGTGTGCATGTTGGGGGTGAAAATCTGCAGGTGCACTGGGCCGTGAATCTAATGCAAAATTAGTGTTATCTTCCTGCCAAATAATTCATGATCCCGCATCCAAAAAATGATAGCAGAATGGCTTGACTTGTCATCCCCTCGGTCTTTGTCACTCTCCCCCGTGAACCATGTTTTATTCACAGTGTCACATGGAGCAGAAACTCGTAAATAAGTACAGCTACAATTGGCAATTCTCTGCTTTTGATCTCAAATGACTTTTAGGCCTGAGTCGAGCCGTAGACTGCAGATAAAGGGACTTGACTTATATATAAGCTCTTCTGCAGCTTTACAGTATAAACGCTTCATGCAATGCCACACCCACTGAAAATAACTATTACCAGTCAGGCTCCCAGATGAAATATTCCAAAGAGTATTGTACTGGGAGCTCAGAAATACTATAAAATGAGCTCCATCTGGATCGACTCCATGCCACAGAACCTGACTTGATGGGTGGGTTCTTCTCCCAGAATTGTGATAATTACCATTTTGTACCTGCTACATACAATAAATGAATTAAGGGAGGTAAAAAGAAACAGCAGTGGGATTTGGCTTCACTTTGACTTCACTGGCCAGAGCCCAGTTTAGTGTGTTTACTTTATTGTAGGTCAGTCTGTGCACACCCACTAACTATAGCCAGGGCCCCAGCATATAAAACCCTAAATAATATGTCTACATTTAGAGAAATCATCGGGTGTCGCTGTGGAATGCAATACCATTGTGGTGAGGCTTTTTCACAAAAGAGCAAACAACCTCTGAAGAAAGCCAGAGAAGGGACAATGTGCTGTAGCCATGTTGATACAACGTGATCGACGCATATCTTTTATGGCGTTGATCAATACGCATGTTTTGGTGTCAGCTGTTGGTCTAAATGCTGCTTTGGAATTTTACGAGTGCTTTTCCTTCTATGACGAGTCAAAACGTCTGCTGTGAAAAAGGCCTTTATATCATCTCTGTGAAGTGAAAGCACATTCTGGCCTGTGGTGCGGGTTTCTACCGTGTTCCACAGGGACGTAAACCCCCAAACGGCATCCTGTGTCAGCCCTGCTGCACTGCCCTCTGTCAGGCGCTGACAACATAGCATTGCCATACATACCTGCACAAAATAATAAAGATACAGAGAATGCGTTGAAATAAACATTATTACGGTAGGACTGGACAGAAATGTGGCGACTAAACTAGACCCCCCCCGTCTGTCGTTTTGGACCCACACGTTTTGCGTAAAGGAATTTGTCTTTTGTCGAACACCACGTAGTTTTTGAATGCGAAGAAAGGATCTTTTGTATAATTTTTTTCAAACGGTGCTCCCTAACGTTAGTTTTCTTTGTTCTCTCATGCAACTTGCTGGCAATGAATGGCACGAACGTTAGTTCAGGAAGATTCGTGGCACACTTTTTAAATATCATTTTTCTTAATCTTTGGGTTTGGGGGAAGGTATCAAGTGTTTTCAAGTCAAAAGGCTCAAGTGCAAGTGAAGTCACGAGTCATTAAAGTCCAAGTGGAGTTGCAGTTCTTTTTTGATTTTGTCATGTCGAGTTTGAAGTCATCATATTCTTCTCTTCGAACTCTCGGCAAGATCACAAACTAACTTTTGTCCCGAAATGTCAAACTATTAACAAAGAGAAAGCGTATGGAACTGAACGAACATGTCCTCATGTGTTTGAATATGTGGAAAACACGAGTTTAATTTGATGAACTGAAAAGAAATTCTACTGCCCACTTTATTGAGTCCGTTTGATAGTTTAAGATCCATAAATAAAACCAAAATACAGAATAATTGAAAAAAACGAAACAAAATAAGATTCCACATACCGTAATACTGACAAAAGCTTTGGTCTCACTACTCAAAAAGCTTGTATGTGCAGGTATTTTCACAGCGCAGCATGGTATGAATACTGGTGGGAATAAGTTAAATATGAAGCCTGGATGCTACGCAGGCTCCATATGATCTTTGTTTTGTCTTGATAAACAAAAGTTGACAAGAAACACAGCCCATAGGAAAGCCTTCCTTCTCTGATAACCTAAACACACTCGCATGCAAAGACACATGATTGCATATACACATGTTCACACACAAAGCCACATGTCTAAGTTGATCATATTTGCCAGGGAAGTCCTATGATTGTAACGTAAACAAAATGGAGCCCAAAGAGGGAGGTCTGCGCCCTGTAGTCACCTGAGTATTCGCAGACATGAAGGTGTGTGTTTGTGAGTGTGTGTTTCTCTTTTTGCCCGCTCCCTCTCATGTAAGGAAAACGGCCGACCTTGCTGTGCTCTGCCAGACTACAAAGTGATTTCATCCCGGCTCATGTAAGCTCTTTTGTTGAACCATCACATCTTACCCGTCACCTCCCCCAGCAAACCCACTGCCATTTAGAATAACAGATGAATAAATGGACGAGGGGAAAAACAGTGGACTGAAACCACAGTGGAACTCAGTAATGGTCAGCCAGGCCCACCACGCCTCAGCAAATGTTTGTCCAAACCTGTTATTTCTGGCATTGTACTGTCTCAAAGAGATCATTTTATTCTCGGAGAGGAATGCAGCAGCTATAAATAGTCTGGAGATGAAGGAGGGGAAATCAGAGATTTGTAGAGTAATTACAGAGCCAGAGTCGAACCCTTCTGTTATGGCTCATTTTTCATCAACCTCTGTCTCCACGACTGTCTGACTAACTGACCGACTGAGGTAAAATGGCCGTTTTCTTGATGGGAAATGCATGTCTGACCTGATATTTGACCTCCATTTCGTCTGCTTTTATCTACTTGAGAGTCTACATGAAGATTTAAAGTAACAGTCAACATTTTGGAAAATAAGCTTGACAGGATTCATCTCTGTGAAGTGGGTCCGAGACAAAACGGTCCTCACAAGAGAAACCACGCAGTTTACATTTTTGTGTTACTTTTCGGTCTGTTTGTCAGCAGAATTACTGGCCCGATTTTCATGAAACTTGGAGGAAGGGTGTAGAACGGGCGAAGGAAGAACCTGTTCAATTCTGGAGTGGATCAGAACCACGGGGCGGATACATGAATTGTTTTTAACTTTCTTTAACATTGCGAAATAGGAGGCATTTATCCTTAGCGAAGGCCTGTGCTCTCCGAGTGCCCTTCCGGTTTGTATTGGTTTTGATGTAGATTAGTAGATAAAAGACTATACGAATTAAAAGTAGATTACTGGCCCATAAAACTCACTAAACCAAGAAAATGTCTAAGTCCAACAAGGCACGAGTCCATGACAAGTGCAAGACTTGGTCTGGTGTTGAGTCCAGACTGGAGTCCTACAGCCTAGTCCTTTTTATTCAATTTAAGTCAATTACATTTTGAAATACAGTAATACCAAGGGCTTTTAACACTTCACTCTTGGCCCTACTGCCACAGCAGAACCGTGCACGTGTGATCACACAAGAAAGACTTAATAAGAACAGGAACACAATATTACAGGAAATCCTGCTAGAAACTTGTCAATACAAAGAGCAGAACTAAAACAGCCAGTAAATAAAACCCCAACGCTCGGCTCTTTTGTTTTCAGTGCAAACTCAAACAGCCAGTCAAGTTGCCCTGACAGCACTTGTGTCTTAAATGATCTTTGTGGAGCATAAAAAGACTTTTAGCTGGTAAATTGCTGTAATTATCAAACATGGCCTTCTCATTTTGCACAGTTGGACCTCGTTGGCAAATTCACCCGACAATTAAGAAAAGCTGGCAATGAATGACAAGTAATGGTGTGGCCCACATTACTCAGATGAGGGCAAACAATCTGGAGAAAAGAGGTTGTGATGATGGGAAATGTGCAAAACAGGCAGAGAGAAATTACACGCGTCAAACTTCATGAGCTTTTTGAAGAGAGGAAGGGGATTTTAAACGATGTTTGCAAATGTATCCGCAATAGTAAGGATGTGCTTTAGGAAAACCTAAAAACGTTTGTAAATCCTGTCCCCTCAGTTCTTACGGGAGCTTTTCTCTCTGTCGCAGACACTTTGTAGGCTTTGTACGGCCACTTTGTTGTGGTCTGAGGGAGGAGGAGGAAGAGGTGGAGGGCACAAGATGCAAATGACAGTGTTTCACAGCACTTTGTCGCCAATCATAGAGAAATTATGTCTCCATGAGGCTTGAACGCAATATATAAAGTGGCTTGTTGAGGATCGAGAGTGGAAAAGTAGACGTGTGTTGAAGCTCTGACTGTACGACGTGGATCTGTGTGATTTTTCTCAGGACTTTCCTGCCTGTGAAACATCTCTATATGATCCATTTATTTAAATCCTCATTCATTCATTTAAAACATGTAACAGGTTTGACATTATTGAACTAAATTGGGAAGAAAACGACTACATATTCTGAGTTCAGTGAAAAGAAAACAGTAGTTATATGTTTACCCTACACTAAGGTCTTACTTTTCATTATCAGTTTTAAAGACATCAAGAAGACTGTCGTTACCCTACAAGACATTTTTATTCACAGAGAAATGTCGCCTCTGTGTGGGCAGGGTCCCGTACTGCACCAATCTGATTTGTACTACTTACAAGACAGTTCAGATTTGAATTTTTTACCAGGCCTATTTATTGTATTTTCCATCTCTTGTTATGCATTGTTGAAAATTCTCATTACAATTTAAGTTGAAAGTAAACCCATTCAGCTCCCAATGTGATGAAACCATACAGTTTCAGGATTTATATATTCCTATACAGTGCGTATCAAGGGATTCACGATTTATTTTCATGTTTTATTCTATGTATTAAAACTATTTGCACCATCTCAACACAGAATACACACAAAACAATGCAACTGACACAAAATAAAAAATCTGCAAGTAACACTGTACCTGAACAAAATTTGACAAATAAGGCAAAGTGTTTCACTCTTAATGCATATATAGGCTATTTAAAATAATATAAAATGTGTTAGATTAGAGCCTGATCCATGTACTATTTGGATTTTAAAAATATATGTATATTATTAGTTGAACTATGAGAACCTTTTGGAAAAAAAAAAAAAAGATATTTTATATCATGATAATTTAAATGAATGAATCTGAAAACTTTTCACAGACCCCCTGGCTCTGAGAATGACTGCCCTAGAGATCACACATATACAGTCTATGTGGGCACATCACATTTTCTCCATTGAAAGGTCACCCAGACTCTAGGATACATGATAAAGTGACCTCTAGGGCCTAGAGGTCACATGATAAAGTGACCTCTAGGGCCTAGAGGTCACATGATAAAGTGACCTCTAGGCCCTAGAGGTCACTTTATCATGTATCCTCCATTTAATGGCACCTGAGGGCCCTTCATCACATATCTTCCATACAATAGGAGCATCCAAGAGGGCACTTTTACTGCGTTTTTTCGGACCCCCAAGTCCACCATTGGTGACAAACTACACACAGGTGATCAATTAAACTAATGATGTGGCTCCTGACAGCACGCGCCCTCGCGCCCTGCCGTTGTGTCGCGACCTGCGCAACGACATAGTGAAGAGGAAGGGCAGAGTTAAACATTTTACTGTTCCAGATAGAAAGACTTTTGAAGAAACAACCTAGATACATAACAGGTTAAAAAAAAAGAATAATAATAAAAAAAAATTAACATTTGGACTTTTCGCTGCCGGTTTGCGGAGGGAACGCTTCGAGGCCGAATCACGCACTGAGTGATGCGGTCATCCGTGTGAGGCGAGGGGCGCGAGCGCAGGCACCGCAGGGCAGGGGAAGTTCGGTCAGCAGCAGCAGCAGCGGAGCCGGAGCATTGATGGAAGCTAAACCATTAGCCAGATTTTAATAGGCCATGATTAATTTGCGACTATAACCAGCATACGTCTCTAGAAGTTACCCTGATGAACGTGGCTATGGAGGAGAACCAACAGCCGGTGAGTGAACCAATCCGCCGTCAACGTTACCGCCTCGCTGGCAAATCGTTTAGCTAACGTTAGCATAACAATGTAACGGTATAAAGTAAAGTAACGTTAGGTCAAGGTCGCAATTTATTCTTTATTATATATTACATGTCGGTTTAGTACATTCGTTATACACTATGAACTATTACGCGGTTTTTGTTTAGCTTAATTTATCTCAGTTTTCTAAAAAAAAGTAACCACGCAAAAAAACAATGCTATGTAATGTATGTAACATCACGGGTTCACCCTGCTAATGTTAGCTAGTTATATTTAAGAAAGTCAGCATTTTATCGAAATTAGCTAAGTCGCTAACTAAAGACATTTTGGAGGTTACAGTGGAGCTTTTTGGCTGTAAAACATTCAAGGTAATAACTCAGTTTGTCAGCGCTAGCTTGTTAATAAGCTACAAAAGTTAGTTTTCTCTCGCTAAGGTGCGAGCTAGTGTAGGAGTAAAAGATACATTTATGAATGAATGAATGGACATCTCAAGTGAAACAGTGTACACAAATTAACAGTTGGAAGTAATGACATTTTTACCCTCATGAAGTCGTGTTAGTTGGTTTTATCTACTGGCTGCAGGTGCATCAACCTAGTCTGACTTAAAAGAATCAAGGAACTAATGTTTATTATTTTCTTAACTGGACTTCAATGAGTGATTTAAGAAGTTGGCAGTGAGTGTTGTCTGCTAGGAATGGGTGATGCTGGTGATTTTCTTTTGATCTGGTTTAAGGTAATAACAGACCATATTCATATCCATACCCACATCAATTTTAAAACTCTTATTTTGAGATAAAATGGGATTTAGTACACTTCAAGTATTAGTGGAGGGAAAAAACTTCACCTCACTTCACACCAGATCCAATCTGAGTCCTACATGCTGGCGTACAAGGTGATTCCTATGTTATTTCTTACTGCTCCCTTGTAATTTTCTTTTTTAATTTAAAGTTCACATCTTGCCGTCCGTTCCAGAATGGCGGCAGCTCCTCCATCCCTGACGTGTTACCTCCAAAGAACCCCGACGACAGCCTGACCCACCACACCCCTCGCTCAGGCACTGTTATCCCCAATCGAATATTTGTCGGGGGAATTGACTACAAGGTGAGATCGGTAAACATATACGTTGGCAGAGCAATTGGCATGTTTGGTCTGGTGTGTCTTATTGTAGACGATATTTAGACCAATATTACCCGTCAACTCTCCATTCTGCATATGCAGTTTAAATTGTAGTTGGTTCCCAAGGTTTACATTTTAGTAATCAAAAAGAATATTTACTAATGTGCTGTGTCATTTCCCATCTCTCGCCTCTTATTTCCTACCAGCTCTCTTATTAGCTAATAAAGGCTTAAAATGCAGGGAGAGGGGACTTTATAAACCATTGCCGACAATCAAATCTTAATTGTTAGTTTTCCTCTCAATTTTCCTATAAAAGTAACTCATTGAGTCTGTTAATTTAAGAAACCAAGGATTAGAGCCACTAAGACGTACACATGGGCTCCAACAAAATTGCATGCAGATGTTGCACAGGCATCTCCTGGTGGTTGTTGGTGCCCCCGACTTCCACTCACTGCTAAATCATCTGAATCTTTGGAGTGATAACAGTCAAAAATCTGTGTGTGTTTATGAAGGTTAATGAGAGCGACCTGCGACATGTCTTCTCTCAACATGGTGCAGTGAAAGAGGTGAAGATTGTGACAGATCGCGCCGGAATGTCAAAGGGGTCAGTTATTGTCTTTATTCCTGTCTTATGCTGTTAGTGACTGAATAGTAATGCATGCCAGTCATGACCTTCTATCCTTTTGATTTGGATTATTTGCAGATTTTCTTTCAGCCGGTTAAAACCGTTTGTCTTAATTCTGTCTCTTTGAACAGATATGGCTTTGTTACATTTGAGACCCAAGATGATGTACTGAAAATCCTTCATGATGTAAGTAAAGCAGGTCATTAAAGTATCATGCAGCTAAACTTGATGTACATTTAATAATGTAGTTTATCTACTGAAATGTATTGCCTAATACAGTGTCGTCATCCCCCCACTACTATATTTAAGACTAATGGAATCTGCTTCAAAGACAAGAAGCTCAGCATTGCTCAGGCTATCCGCAAGCAGCAAGTTTCAGGACAAAGTAAGTCGACTGTTTTAGTTCCCTTGTGATACGAGGCATTCCTCTGATCACACAATAACATGCGTGTCGATAACAATGATTGGTTGTCTTGAAATATTAGTATTTAATAGAAATATAATTAGTAGGAATTAATTTGGTTTGTGTCATGTCTCATAAATTCTATTTTTTCCAGTTCTTTTTAAATGTTTTCTCTTTGACACTCAAAAAGTATGTAAACCTTTCCACAGCAAAAATGTTTTGGACAATTTCCAGCCACTGTTCCTTTTTTGGAGGGTTTACATTAAGCCGATGCTGCAAATATAATTTAAGTTAAGTAGTCTTCTCTTGAGTAAATCCATTTAAAAGTTTAAGTCGCTAAGTGCTGGCTTCTCCCAAATTGCTACTGGTCCGCCCCACAAGGTGACTAATTTATTTTATGATCATTTTTGAATGACCAGTAGGTTTACCTTTTTTGTGCTTTCCTTCTTTTCCCAGCCAAGAGTGCTCTTGTGACCATCCCTGACTTTGCCATGCCTCTGCCAATGTCTTGTGGGACCCTGTACCTGACCACCTCCGCGGGATATCCCTACACCTACCACAACGGAGTGGCCTACTTCCACTGCCCCAACCCTCCTGCCGCCCAGTGGCCTGTCAGTTCTCACTGATATCACACCCACCCAACACTTGACATAAAAAGCAATATTAAAACCCAGTCATTCAAAGTAAAGTTTATGTCTTGTCGTGAAACAATAACAGACATGAAGTGAGCACCAAGATGAATGTATGATTTATTCTCTTGCAGCCTGCTCCTCCAGTGATGCTTCCTCAGTCCCTTCAGCCTGTCTACCAGCAACCAGCCTATCGCCACCAGGTAAACTCAGCCTTTTAGTGATCCACTGATTTCTCACCTTGCACAGCTATTAAACTTAGTTAACGGTCTGCTTTCTTTCTTCTTCACCCTCCCACCAGTATGCCCCAAAACAGTATCCGTGGAATGTCGTCCAGGTAGGCAGAATAAAGCCACTCCTTCGCTTTTCTTTCAGGAGAAGTTGACCAATTGTTCACCTGTTGTGAATGTTTTGTTGTCCAGTCGGCAATGCCCTCCAGTCCAGTCGTGTACTCCCTGCAGTCAGAATGTCTGTACCAGCCTGCTGATGGAGGCCCTGTGCAGCCTCCTCTGCCCGTCATGGAGAACACCACACCAGAGGTACAGATTCACCTGCGTACATTACGACATTACATTTTTTTATGTTATGTTTGATATCTCTTAATATCATTCCATAAATCTGAAAATACTGTCAACAGCCATTTGAAAAAAAGAATCTTTGCCATGTTTCTAGGTATAAAATGTTCTGTAAATCAGGCTCTGGATGCTACATGAACATATGAACAAACCTCTGTAAAAACCTTCAGAGTATGAGAACTTTTATTTATTTTTTTGAAAACAGCCTTTAGAGTTATGTTTTGTGAAATTCCATAGGCCTACGGGTGAATAGGGTAAAACATTTAACTAATAGATATCACCATGAAACTTTATATAACTTAAATCCAGACAATTGTTTTTTTCTATTACAAGTTTTCTGAAATTGTGAAATAAACACCTAAATGTGTAGTTTGGATCTTTTGTCTCTAATGAGTTTATCTTTAAATGTTATGTTGGTGCATTTGTATAATTTAAGAAAGAAAATGTTTACTTTTCATTCTTTAGCTGTCAAGCTTCCTGTTGTGCTTTTTTGGATGTGTAATAATAGTCTACACTTCTAGCTTCTGTACACTTGTTCTGAACTGGAGCTCACTTTGGTGTATTCTCATATTTATGCAGTTTGTAGAGTCCGCAGTGCAGCAGGTTTACCCATTGTATCCTCCGAGAACTGAAGGAATAACACCCTTTGTTCTGCAACATGACCCGGGAAAGGTAAAAGACCAGAATAGTTTTTAGACTTGACCACTGTCTTCTAACTGTCATGTTAGTCTAAAGGTCATTTTCTTCTCCACAGAACGAGATGTTTCCACACTCTCTAGTCCATCTGAAGCCACAGTACCGCCGCTACATCCACCACAAGGACTACCACTACCTGCCAGAAGCAGCAGAGCCGCCAGACGCCTCCATGCTTCACCCTCGCCCACCTCTCATGTAGGGTAAACCCACAGACTGCCTGTCAAGAGGGGAATCCCACACACAGCACCACAGCCTCTTGTGTCAGTTTAGTTCTTCCTTCTCCATGGAGTCAACACATAATCTATCGACTGTTTAACCTGTGCCTTACAACATAATGCAGTATGTTTCACGACGCGTGATTTCATTGCCTCTTTGCTGAGATTTTGTCTGTTGCACGTGAACTCGAGGTAAGCTCTCGTCTTGTAGGACTCACTGGACTCCCAGCACTCAGCTCTGTTTCTATACTGGTGGTCTAATACTGTTGGCTTTACTGTACGTTACGGTGGCTCACATTTACATAACATTATTTACAGGTATTACAGGTATTTACAGAGGTCGCGCTTAATTTCTCCTCAGTTAACGCATAAAATGGTGCATGAGTTTTTCAGTAAATAATTTACTGTAGTAGTTGTGATAACACAAAAACTCTGCGGTGACTAAACAATATATCTTGAAATCTGAAAATTCTGATTTGCAGGGTTCATATTATTGGAGCAAGTTCTTCGTCAGGAAATTGCTACAGCATTTAAATGTATGTTGCTGCCAAAATGTCAAGCTTGACTTCTTTTTATTTTTTATAAAACTTTTTTTTACTACACTAAAACTAAAATCTGAACAGTACCATCAAGCTCAGATCTACCGTCATTCCAATTAGACTTGAACGTAAACCCTTTTCTTGTTTTTGTAATGGCTTCTTTTTATACGTTGTTGCAACAGCATAAATCAATCTACAGATGCACAGGCACCATGATGTAGCTGAGAATATCAAAGTTAAAACTAAATCTTACCATGTCTTCTCTTTTTACCTTACTGTACAGAGAAGCAATGCTTTACATCTTCTGTGATCACGCTTATTTTGAAGGACTTGAAGGCAACACTGTTGGTTTTATATCAGTACAGTTGAGGCTCACTGAGATGATTAGTCAATCCTAACAGTATTTGGATAGTTCGAATTAGCTGCTGCATTTTATCTTGTCGCCTCTGCTCAGCTTTATCGGGATCTCTGATCCACATAAACATTTTCTACCATTTTTCAGTATGACAGAAGAAATTTGTCTGCAGTATTGTTACTGTACGGTGGCCTTTATCCGTTTGAAACAAGCTCTAATTGATTTAATTATTATTATTTAGAACCAGCAATAGGTATTGTTGATGACAAGATGCAAGATTCCTTGCAAGATGACAATTAAGTATATTCTATGTAAAACAGGCTGATTGAAGTGCATATTTTTTGACGTTTTGACTTTTTTTTTTTTTGACATTCATCCATAAAAGTGTAAATGGAAAGATATATATATATATTATATAAAAAAATAAGTTTTCTTAAAAAGAAATATTGTAGGAGCATTTAACACATTTAATATCCTGTTAAAACACCTTTTTTTGAAGTTACATCAGCACATTCCTTTGTGCTCGCTCAATAGTTTTAGTAAAGATAAATAATAGAAATGTGTAATTCGGTAACTTGTTAGACAATCGGAAACTTCTCTCGAAGGTAGTATGTTTCATGTCATTTGTCAGTGTAAATTAATTACTTTTCTAAGTGTTATAAAAGTTCATATTGTCCTCATGTTCTGGAATTGCAGGTTATGTTAATGAATGTATTAACTGGACTGTTTCCAAATATTTAACAAGCCTGCTTTGAAATTAACATTTTTACATTTAAATGATAGATATCCATTTTATTATAAAATGTTTTCCCTAGATATTTTATTGTAAAACTACCCAATCCTAATGCTTAAATTCCCCCGTCCTGTTTGTTCAGTTTGAAGTATTTGTGCTTATAATTCAGGTAAAATGTAGACATTTTTCAGTGTGCTTTTTATGACATTAATATTTGTTTTATTGTCAACTTCATATATTTTGTCTAGGGTCCACACTCTGGTTTTGTCTGCTATTGAAGGCAGAATGACCAAAAAATAACGTAATCTAAAATATTTTTATGATTTGTTTACATTTTGTTAGAGATATGTGCAGTACTTATTCAACTCTGTAATACTGAATCTCACATTAACCAACAATAACTTAATTTGTTTTAACCTCATTATTTTTGGTTCAGTTTCCTGTTCTTTAATAAAAATAAAGGTGTAGTGGCTGTGTTTTGCATTCATATGCAACAATTCTGCATGAGTGATTCATTTTATGTTCGTGAATGAAAACCAGTGGCTTCCTGGAAGAAAGTCAAATATATTTGACCAATAAATGTATCAATTTAAAAACTACAACATGTAAAAGCCGGTGATCTGAAATATGCAATATCCCTTTAGATAATTTGACTCACAAGACAGATTTAAAAAAAGAATGGTAAATCAAACCAGCTATATTAGATATATTGAATTTTATGGGTCATGCAACAGAAATGCTGAATACATTTCCCATAATGCTGCCTGATAGCGTCTCTTGAGCAAACACCTCATTGCCTTTTACAGTATACGCCCACATGGTGCTTGCAAGCCAAGTATTGACTGCAGTATTATTACGTCGCCGTGGTTTACCATCTTGTGACGCAAAAATATTTGTTTCTAGCTAAAGTGTAGGGCATGCTTTGGTACAACAATAGTGGCCAATCTAGGCTGTGTGCCTTGATGAATCAGGGATTTTTTTTTTCTGTATGAATGGGATCCAGACCGTGGCTAGGTGGCAAAAGAAGAATGCCTGCTCATTAAAATAACAAAAGGCTGAATCTCGTGACCTCGGATTGAGGTTTATAAAACAGCCGTGTGTCCGTATCGGCTGTCTGCATGATGAGCTTTATGCTGTAAAGAGTGACTTCTCATATTTTAATAGGGGTGTTTGAGTGTAACATTTCAGATGTGTGTAATATTGGATTGTAAAGCACAACTTTATTCCAAAAGCCACCTCTACATCCAAAACCTGTACCTCAAAATCATATATCAAATAGGCTGCCGATTCAGTTATTTTTGGCCAGATATCGCAGGTTTTGTACTAAACCTCTCAATTTTTTGCCTTATCTTCAACAGATCCGGAGGCCCCTAAAAACACCTCACTTGGGGCCCAGAAACCACAAATGATGTTGTGTTCAAGGGCTCTTGTACACGTTTAGTTCAGGGGAAGCAAACGGCTCCACTTCAATCCCTCAGCTTGCTGCTGCTGTACATTTTATCACCATATTGGTACATTTTAAAGATAAATTAGCCTGTTTTTGTGAGTGATCACTCGGAACACAAGCTAACAACAATAACAGATTATGCTGGCACCTCTTTGAGGCTGCACTTGAGATATGATGTTAAGCATGTTCAATATCTTAATTTAGCATGTTAGCATGCTAACATTTGCTATTTGACATTAGCTAGTTTTGCAGGTATTAAGGTACAGAGGTGTGGACTCGAGTCACATGACTTGGCCTCGAGTCAGACCCGAGGAACAAGTTTGATGACTTTAGACTCTAAATTACAAGTTGCAAGTCAACAAAGACTTGCAACTTGCCTTGGACTTAAACAACGATGACTAGTGGAGCCTTTTTACTTAGAAATACGTGATACCTTCCCCAAAGCCAAAAGATTGAAACGTATGGTATTTCATTGTATTTTGTCTGCCACAAATCTATTAATTTCCCTTCATTTCCTAAATCAAATAAGGTTAACGCTATTCAACCCCAGCAAGTTGACACTTTATTCCCCAGATCCACTTTGTTTGACTAATTCAGCAGCATCCAATCAAGTTGCAGAAGAGCACCATGAAGAACTAACGATACTGAGCAACAGCTGCAAAAAATGATACCAAAGATAATTACATTCACCTACAAAAAGTCAACAAAAAGTAATTGCAGTATGCAAATTGTGTGGGTTGAAAATGGCGTTACATTTGTTGTAAGAGAACTTAATATTTTGACCTGATGATGGCGGTAGATGAAAGTCAGGAGATCAGATCGACCGATAGATTTCATTGTCATGTAACTGGCCACCAGGTGTCCCCACATGAGGAAATTACAACATTGTCATTATTTAATAAATTTTCTGGTTTTGTGGGATTTTTATCTGCAATAATTTGCAGCTCCTTCACTTTTTTATGTAGAGTTGATATACTCATACATGTTGGTAGCGGGGGGCTGCGCTGCGCTTAAGGACCCAGAAAGGCTTGTTCCGTCTCTGGAACATAACATTAGGAACCTTTTTGAATGAAAAGGACACAAATAACGCTTGTTGTTTTGCTGATACTGTGAGTGGTGACCCCTGGGTCACTAGCGCACTGAGGTGTTTTGATGAACATGTGAAAACTGGACAACAATAACTCATCGCCCTGTGGTGCGTCGCTATACATAACCAGATTTGTGTTATAAAACCTATTTGGATGACAATACTTTATGCTGTGCCATCACACAGCTACTTTATATAAAAGGACCGCGGCATGGAGAGCGTCTATTGAGCGCCAGTCTGGCCCCCACCAATGTAACAATGGGAAAGGTACGTTTATTATGTTTGCATTCTATATTTTCAGTAACGCATGTTAACATTATCGGTGTTTAACAGTGGGAGTTGCTAATTAATCAGTGCTTTGACAAACGTTTGCAGATAATATTCTACGAGGACAGAAATTTCCAGGGTCGGCACCATGAGTGCATGAGCGACAGTGCTGACCTGCACCCGTACTTCAACCGCTGCAACTCCATCCGGGTGGAGAGCGGCTGTTTTATGGTGTATGAGAGACCCCAATACCTGGGCCACCAGTACTTCCTCCGCAGGGGGGAGTACTCGGACAACCAGCGCATGATTGGCATCAATGACTGCATCCGCTCCTGCCGCATGATCCCTATGGTGAGCATAAGATGCTATGAAAGAGGAAGAGTTAAGATGGAGGTATTGATCCGTTTGTGCACACTGATTTATTGTGCTGTGAAAAAGGAAAGAAACACTTAATACAGTTTCAATAAAAGGACAAGAAACAAAAGCAACAATTCAGAATATTAACATTTGATCTTACTACTATCTGTATTTTAATTCTTAGCTTCAGAAAGACTATAAAAACTGAAACTAAAATAATTGATTTAAATAGATATGTCGGCCTATGTAAGTTCACATTAACATACTAAATGTCTACAGACAAAATCAGTCTGTAGCAGAATTGAGGAGAAGTTAATAGTATGTTTTCCTTCCCTCAAATCTGAAATACAGTAAACTTAAGTGAGAACAGTTTTGCCTAAGATAGAAAAACTTTCTCTTAATACTAGTGAACTACAACTCATGTTAGAAAAGTTGAGTGGAGACTTTTGCAAACCGTTAACACTTCATTACTTTTTTCATGTTCAAATATAGCACGTTAGTAAGACCAAACATAAACTGTCTGAATCATAAATGTTGTTCTTCCTGCAGCACCGTGGTTCCTACAAAATAAAACTGTATGAGCGTCCAGACATGGGCGGCCAAATGCAAGAAGTGAGCGACGATTGCCCCAACGTCCAGGACCGCCTGCGTATGTCTGACATTAACTCGTGCAATGTGGTTGACGGCCAATGGCTGATGTACGACCAGCCCAACTACAGGGGAAGAACCTACTACCTGAGACCGGGCGAATACCGCCGATACAGCGACTGGGGCGGCGCCAGTCCAAGGATCGGCTCGCTCAGGCGAATCACTGACTTCAACTAGAAGACTTTTCAAACCTTTTTCCTCTCTGTTCTCAATAAACATGCTGGGCTTAAACTGTGTTTCTCCGTTTATAAAAGACATGAAAATAGTATGTTTGCGTCACGTACTTTTCATGTTTTTTAGGTTGTGTTCTTGTCCTTTTCCTGTAAATTTGATCCACTCATAAAATAATAGTATGGCTTATAACAATGAACAATTTTATTTTGCACCATACTGCCGTCTCCACTCTTAAACACGTGCAACAATGAGGCTGAATCTGCCTTTTCAAACCACTGACCCCCCCCCTTAACTCAAAGAAAACAAAAGCAGCAGTTGACAGAACATTGGTTATTGGATAGATTTATTAACTTTATTGACAGTGCGTCACACGGGGACACGTCTGATGGATCCCACCCTTGAAGTCGTGCTTCCCCACTCATTGAACCTCCTGTATTCACTGGGGCTCATCAGGTACTGGCGTCCCCTGTAATTGGGATGCTCGTAGAAGATCCAGTAACCGTCCCTCACGTTGCACGAGTAGACGCTGTTGATGTGGAAGCGCTCGTACAGGGAGGGGCAGTCGTCAGTCAGCTCCATCATCTGGCCTCCGAACTCTGGCCGCTCGTACATCATCATCCTGTGCGAGCTTTGGTGCTACAGAAAAGACGAGGGCGATTCATTAACCTCTAGATCAGTAAAGAGGTATCAAGAGACTCATTGTACAGTGAAAACACCCGACTGGAGCCTACCGTAGGGATCATACGACAGGATCGCACACAGTCGTTGAATCCCATCCAGCGCTGGTAGTCTGGATAGTCGCCCCTCCTCAGGAAGTACTGGTAGCCCATGTAGCTGGGTCGCTCAAAGACCATCCATTCACCGCTGTCCACTCGAATTGAGTTGCAGCGGCTGAAGTGGGAATGCAGGTCCGAGCATTCGCTGCTGCACTCATAGGAGCGACCCTGGAAGTTCCTGTCCTCGTAGAAGATGATCTGGAAAGATCAATCAAAGGCGTTTTCAGATACGTAGGTAATATTGCCTCAAATGAAGAGAAGTGTGCATGCTACACCACATGAAACCCGATTTCGGCTGAATAATGCTCGCAGGTGTCCAAAAGGCACTCAGCGAGCAGCCTTACCTTGCCCATTGTGTCGGCTAACCTTCGTCACACTGTAGCAGCAGCCGTGGGCTCCACGCTGCCTTTATAACCCGCGGATGACCTGTGTCATTGTGTGTCAGTAACAATGAGCGTGTTCGTCAGCTCTTTCTCACAATATGTAGACGATGAAAACACTCATAGAAACTACAAATAAACCCAAAGTAAATCAAAACATACATGTATTGATTGGAATGGACTGTTATGTGAAATTATTTTAAAAAAAAACTCACGAGACGGCTCAAATTTGTTCGCACCAAGTTTATTTCTCCGTCTCCAATTTACATATTTATCCTTGTACATGGAGGCTGTAGCGATTCTGTCCATATGAGATCAACATGTTGCAACGTTTTGAATTGTAAATCCTCGAGCAAATATTCAACATCCTGTGAAGTGAACGCAGCCACTGCCTTGCCTCCGTGCACAGCAGCAGCTTTTATATGATTCACATTCAGCATAACAACTTGCTTCACGCAGTCACTCGTAGTCACTCGTTCTTTCAGTTTGCTTTTGTTTGCCTTTAATCGAGCGCCACATATTGTGACGCCCTCTATGGACTAAGCTCTAGAAGGCCTTTCAATACAGTGTGTGCACGTGACTTTACTGTAGAGCTGCTCACATGTATCAAGACATTTCATTTAAGTTTGGAAATCACTGTTGCCATCATATTTAAAATGTATTTACATGCAAGCACATATAGACCATAGACTATATATATATATATATATATATATATATATAGATGTATCTTTATATACAGTCTATGATATGTCTGCTGTACAGTGTTCACTTGGAATTTTACACTTTAGGTACAACTGCCTAAGGTTTATCATGATTATTAATATTTAGTTCAACTGTAAACATATGTAAGATTGTATATTAGAAAAAACATATTACTCAGATGTATTATGCAAAAAAGAAATGGTCTAATTTATATATTTGGGGGTGTCCACGGTGTGTAAACCACTTTACTCTAATAAAGCCATTAAATTCCGTATTTATATATTTAAACTATTTGAATTTGAATTATTTTGAATTAGTGTTTAAAAGATATTGTTGAACTTATTCTCGTGTTTAAATGGTCTGATGTTTACCAGTCCTTAAATTATATTAATTAAATGTCCACTTGTTGCAGACAAATTGAAAATGTGACATAATCTGTGTGACACCTAACTGACTCTTACTTATTATCATATTTTGTTATTATATTATTATTATAGTGCAAGAGTCACATTATTGTTTGCTTGTAAATATGACCAACCGGATGCAACATTTTAATAGCTTTAACAAAACTATAAGAAATATTATTGATATATGAAGTCTGCTGTATGCTCATATTTGAGATGTTATTTATTCACATTTGGCAATTTATAAATTAAAATAAATCGAAATCGTGTTCAGAAAAAAAATTCCCACAAAATATGCGGCAAATCATTTTATTGTGCGCATCACACAGGTATAGAGGTAAATTCATCGTGGCTGGATTGCACAGTACAACTGGAACTACATGCAAACAATGCACAAATCACAGTTTCAGGATAAAAACAAGGCTCCTTCTTTCTGCCTCTCACATCTTGTTAATGTTAATAAAACAAAGCATCTGCAAAACCTATTAGCGAGATGTAAGTGATGAGACAGTTAGGATTCTGTGATGCGTCTGATCGAGTTGAACCTCATATCGTCGCTGCTCATCTCTCTGAGGTTCCTGTACTTTCCTGGCTTCAGATAAAACATCCTGCCCTCGTAGTTTGGCTGCTCGAACATCAACCAGTAGCCTTCCATCACGTTGCAGGACTGCATGTCAGACATGTGATAGTTATCCTGGATGGAGTCGCAGTCATCCGTCAGTTCCTGCATCTGCCCCTCGAAGTTCGCCCTCTCGTAGATCCTCATTTTAAAGGGTCCCTTGTGCTGTGAGGGTACGAAATGTCAAATTAAATATGTGCGTGAATCTAACGAGAGTCATGGTGCTGTTTAAATTACCGGGAAAAAGCTAAAGGTCCAGCTAGGAAATGGGAACCAACTCTATAGAGGAATCTACGTGGTTGCAATGCCAGGTGAGAAGCTAAACACCAGTTTAATCCTCCTTGAGAAATGTATGAATAAAAATGCAGCGTCGGCGCCATCATTAACAAAACCATCAGAGGTATTGTTTGCAACATACAACATACAAGACAGCTTCTGAAGAAAGTTGATCTTTGACTTTTCTTGTGTTTTGCCCAATGTCTATTTAAAAAAAAACAACTTTAAACCACTTCCCATTTTGTAATCAGCAGATGAAATGTGTACAGTTGTCATTAAGATAAGAAGACACGCAATTAAAAGCTCAGAGAAAACCTACTATGAGGAACCTTGAGTTAGTTTTTGTCAATATTTTGGGTTATATTATATATTCTGATCTGGATATTCTCATCTGATTCTGGGTAAGGCAGCAACCAAACACATTCCTCATGTCTCTCAACATTACTGAGCCTCTGTCCCTGATTAGTAACATTGTGCACATATTTACCACAGGGACAATGCGACAGGACTGAATGCAGTCGTTGAAGCCGATGGTGTTCTGATACTCGGGGTACTCCCCCCTGGTCAGGAGGTACTGCTGGCCCGTGTAGTTGGGCTGATCATAGACCATGAACGTCCCGCTCTCCACCCTGCAGGAGCTGCATCGGCCCAGATGAGAGGCGATTTCAGAGCAGTCGCTGATGCACTCATACGAGCGGCCCTGGAAGTTCCTCCCCTCGAAGAAGACGATCTAGAGAGAAACACAGTCATGCATTAGAAAAAAGAAAAAAAGCCAAATGTTGAAGTGCATGGCAGAAGTTATGAGCTACAGTATTTTGGTTGACATACAGTCTAATATCATGGCAGTGTATGCATCAGTTAGCTGGCTGGAGCAGTGATCTGCGCCCTTCATTACCTTTCCGCTCATGGTCACGGTATGTGATTTCTGCTGTTCTTCCCACTGGCGCGCACCCTTTTATGCATCATGTGACATCAAAAGAATCTGCCCCTCAATTGTACGAAATAACCGAGTCAGCTCATCAGCGTGGAAGTCCCTACTGTATTATACATCGACGCTGTGAACGGATTAAACAGTAGTGGTGCAGATTTCACAGTGACAAAGCAAACTCTAGTTAATGCACTACTTTTGTATTTTTGTGCCATCATTTTCATTACAGGACATGTTTATGTTCAGAGGACAGTATGCAACAGATTGACAAGTAGACACAAGCAAGATTACGCTGAATGCTTTAAATGTAAATGTCACTTTTGAAAGCAGAAATAACACAATTCTCCTTGAACAAATGTTGAATTCAAGAAATAAAACACAACTTTGCTTAGAAATACACTCAGGATTCTTGCTTGTTTAGTTTAGTTTAGTTTATTGTGGCAATGCTTGCAAACATTTTGATAGATATTGCTGTGTAGGCAATGGTTTTGACAAAAGTTAAACAATAAAATAATCAGTGTTCTGCACTAGGAGACACATTTGTTCCAACATCCTGTGATTACCAGCAAAACATCTCATGTGCCTAAAAGAAGAATCCCAATATATTCTGCTTTCCCCTGTGTCACCATGAGGCCTACATGTCTACTTGTGCAAACTGTAATTTAGACCACGATCATACTTTCTGAACACATTCATGCTCCTCAGAGGATAAAAACGTCCTATTTTGACACTCCATCAGCTTCCCTCTAGCACCCCCATCAGGACCAAATGTCAGCTGTGTACACAAGATACCTCAAAATATAACGTATGTAGAGTGACGTGCATGTCAGTCCCACAGCGTGTAGATGTAGAATTCAGTGGGGATTTATTGCCAGAAATGGAGAATAATATTCATAACTATGTTTTCATTAACCTGGAATTGTGTTTTCATTAGTCCTCTTCCTCTGAGACCACCTCCTCTTCTACAGTAGCCCAGAGCGGACAAACTAAACTCTTCTCCTACAGAGAACCTTAAGCGTTGTCACCTGGGGGGGGGGGGGCACGGGGCAGTCAGTTTGTTGCAGTCTGCAACCTCAGCGCTTCATGTTATGTACGGAATAAGGAGTAGCTGCAATAGTGGAGGGAAAACACTTAATGGGAATTTCGGTGAAAAAGTGATTCTTAACTGCTAAGAAACTTAAGGCATAAATGATATTGAACTAAAATGTATGTTTGTCGACAACCGTTCGTCCGATCGCCTTCACATTTGGCGGGTGTCTTACTGAGGACCCAAGGAGGTGCAGTGTTGAGTGCACGCTCTGGGGAGCTACGGGATATACGTATGTGTTAGTAGTGCGTAATGTACACACAGTGTATGTTAAGAGGGGACCCCTATTAACTGTTATACCGCCAAACGGCATGCTCGGCACATCTCTCTCCGCCGCTTGCTATAGGACATCCCAGAACAGATAAATAAATAAAGAGACCGGAGATTTACGGTTATATTTATGAGTCGTGTCCTCGACAATTGTTCATCCGATCAATCGGCCCGTTACGAACAGGCAATGCACTACAACTGCAAAGTAATATTAACGTCATTTCTAAAAAGACTTTATAGTGTGGCAGAGGACTCGATCCTCAAAGAGGTTCTCACAAAATGTGAACATGTATATACTGAATGTACCAGCACATAGGATGCATCTTAATTTAGGAATCAGAATGTCCACGTGACCTCTGACCTCCAAGAGGTCAAATTGTGTCCCTATGTGCACCTTTGTAGTCCTACCCAACATACAGAAAACTGCAAAACATCAGAGAGAGAGTTCAAAATCAGATTTTTATTTTTCACCCACAGTTTCCTTAATTGAACGACAATCAGCACATATCCATGATGCGCTTGATGGAGCTGATCCTCGTCATGTTGCTCGCTCCCGTGTCCCGGAGGTTCCTGTACTCTCCTGGCCTGACGTACATCATACGGCCTCTGAAGTTGGGCTGCTCGAACATCAGCCAGTGGCCGTCCATCACGTTGCAGGACTGGCAGTCAGACATTAAGAAACGATCCTGGAGAGACTCGATGTCGTCCATCAGCTCGTGCATCTGGCCCCCGTAGTTCTCCCTTTCGTAGATCTTCATCTTGAATGGCCCCCTGTGCTGTTGGAGGAAGACAAAGCATGATATCATTCCAATTTGGACTTGGACCTGGACTTGGAACTGGACTGTGGGTGGAAACCACAACCACCTAAATGTCTTACCATGGGGATCATGCGACAGGAGCGGACAGTATCCATCATCGCCATTCCCATCATGCCCATCATGCTGCCCATGCGCTGAAAATCTGAGTACTCCCCTCTCTTCAAGAAGACCTGATTACCTATGAAGTTGTGGCGGTCGTACACCACGAAGCAGCCGCTGTCCACCCTGCAGGAGTTGCAGCGGTTCAGGTGCATGTGGATGTCAGAGCAGTCGCTGCTGCACTCATAGGAGCGACCCTGGAGGTTTCTCTCCTCAAAGAAAATAATCTGCAGCGAAAAAAACAAACATGAAAAATGAGACAGTTTATTAGACTTCTACAGCACCAGATTTTCCAACATGATACAAACATATGATTAATATTACCCTGCCCATGGTGACACTTTTAGTTTTTGCAAATGATGCCAACCCTGTTGCACTTTTATATACACTATCAGCTGCAGACTACCTTACACACCTTTGTGTGAAACATCATGACTCATCACCAGGTGCACGTGGGCATGCATTCATTTTTTCACTGCACACCTCAATAGTTATTGTATGTTGAATGTAGTTTTGAGAGGTTAAGTCAGGTCATAACAGAAGCAAAGCGTGTCTCAAATGATTTATTATTTTGACTTTTCAAATGCAACAAGGCCAAAGCTTTGTTTTGTGGCTTTTATTGAAATGCCTTAAGATCAACCATAAAGCTCACATCTGATGTCCACACCACATAGAGTTTTACAGAAGAGCTATGAATTAAATAGTTTCTGGAAGCCCGTATAAATCCCAATATTCACAACAACTATTGCAGATTCTGACATACAGTGAAGTCTGCCACCCTATAGTGCTGCACTGTGCCACAATATAGAGTGATGACTCAAAGGTTTCAGCACAAACCATGTGGAAATACTATGGCTGTGCGATGTATAAAAAGGGAACAGGGTCGATGTTGAAGCAGTACATCATTGAGATTAGCACACAGGTATCATGGCCATGGGGAGGGTAAGTGCAACTTTCAAAACATCACAATAGCATAAAAAAGATTTAACGTGGAGATTTACGGACAAAAATGCTAATCAGGTCGTTGTTTGCAGATCATATTCTATGAGGACCGCAACTTCCAGGGTCGCTCCTATGAGACCAGCAGTGACTGCCCCGAGCTCACCTCCTACCTGAGCAGGTGTAACTCCTGCAGGGTGGAGAGCGGCCTCTTCATGGTCTACGAGAAGCCCAACTTCATGGGCCACCAGATGCTGGTGAGGAGGGGCGAGTATCCAGACAACCAGCGCCTGATGGGAATGACCATGAGCGACTGCATCAGGTCCAGTCGCATGATCCCCATGGTAGGTTGCAACTATGGCCCGAAACACGCAAATTACAGGAGAGATTCCTTTACATGGTTGCAACTAAAAACACTCTGCTCCAACGTCGTTAGAATAAGCTTTTATGTTGCATCGACAGCCTTACATTTGAGGTGAGCAAATGCAAAAGGCTTGCAGGAATTGCTCATTTGAAAACACACCTGTTATAAAATATTCGAAACTCAAGGTCCACTTACTAGCATTCGATTGTGACAGCTTTAAAGATGACCAGCACGGAGGCCCAGGGCGGCTGTGGGTGTGGTGATGTTTTAATTATCGTTATCTGGAGATCACAAAAGAATCATGTTGTCACGACAGTTGTTTTCTAGCGATAATGATCTCGCCGTCCTACAAGCCGTGGATGTAAAGGTTTTGGTCTATTTTCAGTGCATTTCCCTGATGTTTCTTCATCTACAGCACAGGGGACCCTTCAGAATGAGGATCTATGAAAAGGAGAACTTCGGAGGCCAGATGCACGAGCTGATGGACGACTGTGACAATATGATGGATCGTTTCCGCATGTCTGACTGCCAGTCGTGCAACGTGATGGAGGGCCACTGGCTGATGTTCGAGCAGCCCAACTACAGAGGCAAGATGCTGTACCTGAGGCCAGGAGAGTACAGGAACCTCCGGGAGATGGGGATGAGCAACATGACGAGGTTCAGCTCCATCAGGCGCATCATGGACTCCTGCTAACTCTACATGTACATGAGAGAAGAAAATCAAGCTGAAACCTAATGTTTCTGATTCTGATGCATAATAAAACAAAATTCAAATGTCAGCATGTGGTGAAATCATCCATCCACGCATTCATTTGTTCACACACATCCTCACAAACACTTGAGCTCCGTGCCACATTAAAACAAAGCGTGCGGGGACAGACAGACAGACAGACAGTGGAAAACCAAAAAAGAAGACGTGAGGGGGATCAAATGTTTGCATTCATCGGGTTCTTTACTAAGATATGAGTTTAATATCTTGTAAGCACATGTTTATTTTGGCCAAACACTCATTGGTGGACAAAGCTGTGTTTTCAATCACTGACCTTGACGTCAGGACTTTTCACCTCTCAGCTTCTGGATAGTTTAGGAAAAGAAAGTCATTCCTTTCAAAAGTTCTTTACCTCTTTCATTTCATACCTGAGCATGTTGGGCTCAAACAACTGAAGCACTTATAGGAAAGGGAAAGTGGCAAAAATGTGAATTTCTTACACCACAAGGCATCATTGTTGGAAACTATATAATAATGGAAAAGCTTAAGAACAATGTACTTTTGGAGTACACACTTTAATAGAAAACTCCTCATTTACCTGTTGCTTTAACACTCACAAACACTGTACTATAGGTTCACAGGGGGTTTGTTTCTCATGCTGAAAGAAACGCAGACACATGTTTGCATCTTTACTGCCAGATTATGTTTTCACGACAGGAAATGTTTTGGAGGAACATGTCCTGTGTTTCTGAAAATAGAAAAAGACCAAAGCACGTTCATTTAGTGGAAGACACAAACGTGTGACTATCAAACATGGTCTTGGGAGTTGTAACTAAACTAATAAATAAACTTTTGTTCACTACACTTGGCTATAAAGTCTCATTTCTCATGTGAAAAAACTGTAATGGATGTCCCTTCATTTTGGCATAAAATTCAGTAATAAAAAAACTGGGTGATTTTCTGCAAACTCACTTTTAAACTTGGCCTCTAATTCGTTATAATCGGAGGTGTCAACAGGGCAACAGAGAAATAACATGTACGTCATCAACAATATTGTAGGTATTTTCTAACTTATTACAAAATGTCTTGCAACGCTTGATCAAAATAACAGTTATATGTTGCACACAAAATGAAAGGTGATTACATCTGTATTATAATGTATGTAAGTATATATATGTATATATTACATTTAAGGTAGGAAGCAATGAAACAGAGATAACTTTGAAACTTCATTAAAATGATGTAAACTTGAAAATGTAGTTACACAATAGCATTATAATTTTCCAAATATGTATTTGCTATTAGACTAAATATGGGATTGGGTTATTGCTTTTTCATATTTACTCAAATAACATAAAAATAAATAACACGTGGAAAATTAAAACGCTAGTGTGGAATTACATTTGTATTTTCAAGTTTACATTATAATTTTAATAAAGTTCCTCTGGGCTTCCATAACGTGAAATGTCAAATGTCGTTTTATTTTCTAAAGGTAAGAAAATTGTTTTTTATTTATAATTGTGACTTAAATAATGCTTGCACAAATGGAAAAACAGGTTACAATATTTATATTACATTTTTATTTTAATTAACATTTGATTTTTGTCCACTGTACAGTAGGTTACGTTTTTGAAAATAATATGTCAAACATCTTTTCCATTTTCACACGGTCGTAGAACGGCCATACGAAAAGTGAAAAGGCAAATTGGATTATTGCATTTTTATTTTTATTCAAATGACACAAACGTGGAAAATGATATTGCTATATACATTTTCAGGTTTACATTATCATTTTATTAAATTCCCCTGTGGGCTTGCGCAGTTAACACTGGTGTCATTTTTCAGCTGTCATGAGAATAAGAAAAATGAACATTGCCGAATCATTTCTTTCCATCGCTGTCCGTCACTGCGCCTCTGCCTTCACTGTTCCAGCATGTGTTTGATACAGAGTCATCATCAGACTGGAACAAAGGCAAATCAAACAGCACCGAGCCATTTTGCTGATATGTAAATCTGCCTCATTTGGGTATCAAAGACTTGCCGCGCTCTGCACATTTTGTTTATCGATAAATACTTTGATGGGGCTGCAGCAAAGAATGAGATTAACAGTGCATCCAAATGGGGAAGGTAAGACGAAACCTACTACAGCTAGAATGCTTTTTTTAAAGGTCCTTTTAAGATATTTGTGTTCAGAAACTACTCACATTACAGTATGTAATTAAAGTGTTTTCCTCTGTTGCCACAGATCACATTTTTTGAGGAGAAAAAATTCCAGGGCCGCTGCTACAACTGCAGCAGCGACTGTGGCGACCTGCACACATACTTCAGCCGCTGCAACTCCATCAGGGTGGAGAGCGGTGTGTGGGTGATCTATGAGAGGCCCAACTACAAGGGTTTCCAGTACATCCTCAGCCCTGGGGAGTACGCCGACAGCCAGCAGTGGATGGGCTTCAGCGAAAATGTGAAATCATGCCGCGCCATAAAGAATGTGAGAGTCCTCAGTCAGGTCAAATACAACAAAGGATTTTAGGTTTAACGTATTCTGGATAGTTGTAGAAAAGCTGTGTTTTGGAAGTGAACCTTTCTAAGCAAACAGACTGAGACTAACAGACTAAGCCAGCAAACAATAGCAAAGTATTTGGCAGCAATTTGCTATAAGTTTGCCAAAAAGATGTTAAAAGAGGAACCAGACGAACTTGCCTGCTCAACACCCAAGACAGACAGACAGACAGACAGACACAGGACTAGCTGCTAACCATGGCGGAGCATTATACAGCTAAGGAGCCTGATTTATTTACTTTTTTTGTGGACTTAATTTAGCTAAAAGCCCAAAAACACGACTCCAAATGTCTGCTGGTTGTGAAAACTGGTGAGCCACAACAGCAAACGTGTGTGACTTGTTGTGGAGTTCTGCCCCAAAGTGAGCAAAAAGTAATGATACTAATAATTAAGAAAGCTTTAAATAGCCTTATTATAACTGTAAAGGAATGTTTTGCCACGTTTAAATAATTCTAAGGAAATGTAGGAGCTGTGGAGCAGCGAGGCCGTGCGGGGCCAGGTGTCGTTAGCAGCTAATGCTAACGCCACCTGTGGTAAGAGGTGTTTTGGGCTGAATGTAGCCTGTGACCTGATGATACTGTATTTTTCCCAGAACAAAGGGATCGGCTCATTATACCTGCAATAAGACTGAGCATCGAACCTCAACGCCTCAAAGTTGCGGGTACCAACGAGCGTCCATTGAATATGTCTTGTGTTTTTAGGCGTACGGCAGCGCGTGGAAGCTGCGGCTGTACGAGAGGCCAGACTTCGGAGGGCAGATGGTGGAGTGCTCTGATGACTGTCCTTCAGTGTACGATACCTACAAGCTGCGCGAGGCTTACTCCTGCGTGGTGACCGACGGTGCCTGGGTGTTCTACGACCTCCCCAACTACAGTGGGCACCAGTACCTCCTAGAGCGAGGCGAGTACCGGCAGCACGGCGAATGGGGCGCAGCTTCGCCCGGTGTCGGCTCCTTCCGCAGGATCACAGAGTTTTAACTCTTTGGCTTTGACCAGAAAGTGATTCACACACTCGCCAATAAATGAGTATAAATAATCTATAAATAAATCAATAAAATCCGACTGTTCTTATGGATTTTCTGTAACTATACCTCTGATGAGATAGTAAACACTGAAGCACTGTTTTCTCATAATCACAATTTTGGGAGACTGAAGATTAAAAGAAGATATCTTTAAGTCCTCCCACAATGTGATTTTGTTAGACCCTCCCTGCTTGGTAAATGCCTCCACCTTTAAACTCCGTGGCTCCAGTTTGTAACACACACTTCCTGTTATGAATGTGAAGTCTCCAAACTCAAACTAGTAAATTAACATTGACAAGTAGAATTGGTGGAGTGACCCTTTAAATGTCTTATTATCACAGGTTAAGATTTGTGAATAGAAGAATAGAGCAAAAAGTGCAAGAATTGGGCCCATTAAAGTGAATTAAATCGTGACGACGAGACAAGTGTGTCATAACTGGAGATAATGCAAAAATAAAACGTCATCTCAGGGCTGAATATGAATTACAAATATGATATATGGTTTTAAACAAACACTACTCCACCTTATTTCAATGATTTGCATAAGGAATGCAGCAGAACAGTAATTAATATATATATATATATATATATATATATTAATATATGTCCTTTGGCTTCTCTAAACAAAAACAAATAAAGATGCACAACTTCCCCTGCAGCCAAGAACACACACATTTTACACACAATTAACAGCATAATAAGAGATTTACTTTATAGTGGTGTCAGATGAAAGTGTCCAAAGTGGAAAGAGTTCATGAACACATGCAGTATCTAAATAATACATTTAAACAGTATTATATGTATTATTAAGTGCTAGTTTGTTTCCTTAATGCAAATGTTTTGTTCACTGTTGATGATCAACAATATGTTTTTCATGAATCACCGTTTTTGGCAGCTTTATTTTTTTTTTTAGCTTTTTCTGAGGCCGTTAACATCATCCCCATAACATTTTTAACCACTATTTCCAAGGTCAAGAGGGCACCTTGTTTATTATAAATGAGTTCTGCAGTGTGTGAAATCCCCTGTGAGTCTCTGGATCCTTCCTGCGCCGTCACTGACTCAGCTCAAAGCGTTTCATATCAAACCAGATGTCCGGCAGTGCCCTTGTTTTTGTCAGCACGCTTTGGGATGCACTTTGTGTTTGCATTGTTTGGGGAAACAGGATTCGCTGCTTCAGAACAATGTGATAAGCCTGGATAAATATTTGAATTGCTGATTGAATAATCCGGGTCACACAGAGCAAACCATGTGCTTCGTTTTATTGTTCTTGTTCTGTATAAAGAGAATATTGGAGGTGGCTGCTTAAATGCTTTATATAAGACACAAAACCAATTATGGAGGAGGTACTTTTCACATATTTAGTGTCAAATATTGAATGTAGCTCAACACAGTTTATACAGTATTTTTAAAGATAAATGTGTGCAATCTATGTGCAGGTATATTAAAAATGTCCTCCTATAAAATCCACTTCACGGCTTTAAACGTGTAACATTTTGTTCGTCCAGATCATCTTCTACGAGGACAGAAACCTCCAGGGTGGATTCCATAAGTGCGATAATGACTCCAGCGACCTGCACACGTACTTCAGCCGCTGCATCAGAGTTGAGGGAGGATTCTGGGTAATCTACAAGAGACCAAACTACATGGGCGAGTACGTGCTGAGCCCGGGAGAATACCAGCATCAACGACACCGTCAGGTCCTGTCGCATGATTAGGAACGTAAGTTAAATAAAGCCCAACCAGAGCAGCCCATTTACTACAACCCATGCACACTTTACATGACTAATGACTATTTTCTAAAGCATGACACAGCATTTCAATAAAGTTGCATTTTCGTGTGCTATGAAAGTCTCCAAATCTGCATCAATTCATTAATTCTAGAGAATAATAGTTTCAACAGCATCTCATGGTCTTTATCACCATGCTGCTCAGTTACCCTGGAGATCATCAGGTGGCTGATGAAGACCATGAGTTGTAGTTGAAAGCTCTGGAAGAAGTTTGGACTTAGAGTTAAGATCAGTAGGTCCAGGCGCCTGGATCCTCTACAGGGGGCGCCAGTACCTGCTGGAGCGCGAGTGGGGGGGGCGTGCAGCCCACTGTGGGATCCATGGTACTGTTAAGGAACAGTAGCCATGTCATTTATTTAAAAAAGCGTGAGAAGGCTGAGCATACATCTTAATAAAGTCATGATACCAAATGATATACTTTTGCTTATTATTTCTTTGGCATGATTAAACATATTTCATGTCACATATTTAATATGTTTCATTCTTTAAACACACAGCTAATTATTTTCGCACTCAAATATTGGCACATTTACATGAAGCTTACTTAAATGTTTCATTTATTATGCCATATAACTTTAATTACTTATGTGCCAATTATTATTAAAAAAAAAATCTTTTTTTTCTTGTTTGTCTGTTTCGTTTGTTTGTAGCTTAGCATAGCTCAAAATGTATTTAAAACATCTTTTAGTTTAATGAAGATTTCAAATCAAGCAAACATGTTTTTTGTTTGGTTTGTTTGTAGCTTAGCATACAAAATATATTAAAAAAATATCATTTTAGTTCAATAAAGATTTCAAATTCACATATTATGGCCATAAAATGCTCTAGATGTAGAAACAAAAACAAACAGGTCTCAGAATATATTTGAATATTTAATTTTGAAAATGCAATATCTTTATCAATTTGTGTCTGTGCTGCTTACTGCTCATATACTGCAAGTTAGGTAGGTAGTAAAAATGATATGCAATATAAATTATGTAATATTGAGTACATAAAACAATATTACAGCATGAAGTAGTAAAACACAGTGACAGCATCCAGTCACAATTTCTGCATCACCCAAAGGAGAATCAAACAGCGTAGTTGTTTAAAACAATTGCCGCGTCAGCTAATGTGCCAAAGTTAAGGGAGAGCTCATTTGAATGACAAATAATTCTCCTGGCAGTGCATTTCATCAGGCTTTATAAGAAAGTGGACCATCAGTCGTGCAGAGTGAATGAGGGGCTTTGATTTTTTTCATCGGGCGAGGAGGAACACAAGGTGAATATGGAGCGCACGGGGAAGGTGAGTACTGTAACACAATAATATGATGCACCTCAAGCTAACTGCTCGATGGTTTATCCCTCAGAGCTGTGTGCATGCAGGTCAGGCTCAGTATCTCCCTTTACAAATAGAATTATCAAGACTTTTATCTTATGGCTTTTTCTTAATAGATGGTATTTGTTGTAAATTATTTGATCTTTTTTTTTTTATTGTAAACACTGTAACTTTGTTTGTGAAAAGTGCTATAAAAATAGAGTTATTATTATTATTCTAATTGAAAGATAATGGGATTTTGTGCTCTTTGATGAAGACGAATAGTTTAATATGTTTTCTTGTCACGAAACTTTTCAAATGCATTTAAACTTGTATTAGACTTTGCAAAGTCTACACATTTGTACAAAAATGTCTCTTGTGTCTGGTAGAAGTTCTGACTAACACGGACTCCTGCTTGCAGATTTTCTTCTACGAGGACAAGAGCTTCAAGGGCCATCACTATGAGTGCAGCAGCGACTGTCCTGACCTCAACTCCCACTTCCAGCGCTGCAACTCCATCCGGGTGGAGAGCGGGGCCTGGGTCATCTATGAGAGACCCCAATACATGGGCTACCAGTACGTCCTGATGAGAGGGGAGTACCCCAACTACCAGGGCTGGAACGGCTTCAACGAGACCATCCGCTCCTGTCGGCTTATCAGACATGTAAGTCCTGGAAAATAGCTTATAGCCAGAAATATAACTTTTCCTTTTATTTAAATTCGTAGGTGTTCATATCACTTGCTCAATTTAAACATTATTTCAGCTGGTTATTACATTATTTCTTTATATCCAAATTGCTGATCTTCTGGGGTTGAGTCCTGGTTTCATAGCAATACAACTGATAGTACTTACATTACATACTAATGTGCTGTTTTAATATATATTTAATCCCATACTGTCACAAAACATCCAAGTTTTACTATGGTAGTAGTAAATCGTACAATAATAATGCAAAATGTACAATTTACTACATAAAGTTGTCTTTATGAATATAAAATACATGATCACTGATGATCCTTGAAAAGTTAAATAAATATTTCCACATTTAGGAAAATACACTTATTTGCTTTCTACCAAAAAAAATTTTTTAGAACGCAAAATTATTAGTATTTTTTAATACAGGGTAAACAAATACACAGAACCAATACAAAAGTATGATGACGTGATAATACTACCAACAAAAAAATGTTTAAATAAAAAAGCCGGACCAAAAAAAAAACAACAACCTCTGAAGTCTGTCCATGACTGAAGCCAGAGCCAGGAGAGGATTAGCTTAGCTTAGCATTAAAAACCTGCCCACCGGCAGCTCTACAGCTCACCAATGAACACGTTATATTTTGCTTCTTTAATGTTGCAGCCTTCCAGCACGCACAGGATCCGCATCTACGAGCGTCCAGACTTCAGCGGCCAGATGATCGAGTTCAGCGAGGACCTGCCCAACCTGCTGGACCGCTGGAGCTACCGGGACGTTCACTCGGCTCACATCCAGGACGGCATCTGGGTTTTCTATGAGCATCCAAACTACAGGGGACGCCAGTACGTGCTGGAGAAGGGCGAGTACAGACAGCACGCGGACTGGGGGGCCCTGCATCCGTCTGTGGGCTCCATCAAGCGTATTGTGGACTCGTCCTAAACCATATCACTTCCTGTCTCTCAGCTTCCTCCACTCATTGCCCTGCACCGAACTCACCTGCAAATAAAGGCACACAAACTGCAGCACAATGGATGGGAGGGATGTGTTTTGATTACAAAAAAAAAAAAATCATAATGGAACAAAGAGACAGCACAGAGAGAAAAAAGATACGTTTTTGGATCCATTTTTGAACATTGACAGAACAGTGTAGCCTGATAAGCTCCATCCTCTGGGGAGCATGACATTTCAAGTATCCATTAAATGTTTTAGGGATTAACGATATATACATCAGGGCCGAATTCTTTTATATTATTATTATTCCGTTTATGAAATTATGGCCGAAAAATGATCGGCCGTTAATACAAAGTGAAATTGCTTTCACTGACTTAAAGCAACATAATGTAAGAATTGGAATTTCCTTTAATGTAGCGCCCCCTACAGTTTCAGAGTGCAATTCACTTCTACATAAATATGGACAGCTGTAATGTCAGTGTAGCATCCAAATGATTTTGAAGCTGTTATTTTACAGTTACATAGAGTTGTTTTAACAAGTGCGACGTCTCCACACTGCATTAGAGGAAGACAACGCGGCTGCAATTTGCGATACAAGTTTTTTGATGTCCTTTACGAGAAAAAGTCAATAAACTTTTGTTGTGGAAACAATAGTGAAGTCAGTTAGATTTGATTATAAACTACAGGTTATGAACTTATTTTTAAGATACAAACATGTGAAATTATCTCTTGTGTACTCGGCCATGAGGAGCAGGTAATTATTGGGCATCGTCTAAAATCCATATCGTGCATCCCCATAATGTATATTCCTTGTTTCCAGGAGAAACATGTCCTTCTGTTTGTGCAAGACGAAAGATTAGGGAGTCACCTAAAACATTACCATCCATCCTCTGGGGGATATGAACATGCACTCTATATTTCACGATAATTAGACTCATTTTAGAAGACTTTGTGTCATTTGTACGTGCCTGTCTGGCACTAACCCTGATAGCTGATGAGCACCCAGCTGCAAAAGCCCACTGATGATTCAAGAGGATTCACCAACAGGGACCCGTGGTATGTCAGCAGCTATTGTTCTTTACATGGCCGCCTGTGCCAGAGGAAAATACAGCAGAGCAGTCCAACAAAATCCAGCTGGTGCACAGACACAACAAAGTAAAGAGATACAGCGCGCTGGACACCAGCCACTTTCGGACACATAGTGTCACCTGCTGCACTTGCTTTGTTTGTTTTAGCTTCATTAGGTAAGCCTCTGACATGGATTGTTTGACCTTTGACCTGCTGTAAAAGTGCTGCACAGCTTCTGGACCAAACTCCATTTCAAATCTGATAAACAATGAAAACGTGATGGATAGTTGTAGAAGAAAAGCCTTTATTAATCCATTAACATGTTTAATTACCAAACTATTGCTGTTGGCTTATCAGAAAGTGAAAGACCTATGACCCTAATTATTAATTACTTATTAACAACGATAACTGCAGACTTGATGGCTTAGTATTCAGATCCCTTAAGGCGAGACACTACAGGCAAAAACATGTTTTTTTCATGCACTAGGCAATTTTCAGATTTTGGGCTTTTTTGCTTCCATTACAAAACAATCAAAATACACATTTAGGTGTTTATGGTGCTAACTTTGTTTTTCTGTGTCTGTGCATTTCTCCTACATTCACCAAAGGTTAGCATTAGATAATGGCTCATTTGCATATTTAAACACAACATTTTCAGAAAACTTGTAGTTCACCTGTGGCGTAAAAGTAGAACAACTGCAATATAAAAATACAAGTTATGCAATGAAGTCTATATGAGTGTTATACTATATTTTATTACATTATTGGGTTACAGTTACTGCTACATGAACGTGTAAGTTCCTGAGTACAGAAGTCATTTAACATCAGCACGTAGGCTTAAGAGCCATCTAGTGGTGCTAAAGCTCCACTTCACGCCACAGTGCAGACTCTATGGAAACTCAGTAGCGAAATATATAAATACATATAAAGTCTCCTTAAATCGATTTAGTCCGTCAACATCATGTCTTTGCGTCTGTTAAATGATGATATCTTATAATCTAATAGATGCTTTGTGATTTAAACTCATCAGATAGTGTGTATTAATTATCTTTAATAAGTCAATGTCAACCTAAAAAGTCATTATCAGATACCTAAAACTAGTCGAAACTATTACTTCCGTTTTTTCTTCTTCTTAGAGTCATGAGACGAGAATGATGATACTAAATCATATTTATGAGCCAAAGCTATAATATTTTAGGTCAACTTTCTTTTTCCAAATTCGCTTTTCCTTTTCTTTGTCTCCCTTACCACTTATTCACACCGTGTGCTGGACTGCTGCTCTTTTGCATTATGCTGTGTAAAGCCTTTATGAAATGCAATAAATAATTCAGCAAGTAAAGGGCAATCATAAAAAGATACAGAGAATATTCTGCTCATAGACCTTCAGTAAGGAGCAGAAGAACAAAACATCATAAACACAAGACATTTGATAAAGCGTAAGACCGGCGTATGTCATTTCCTGCCACAGGATATGTTCGATCATATCACGCTTGTTGATCTGCCAGAACGGATGAATAAAAATATGAGATGTGATGTGTGTGTACACAGTAGTAGACGTGTGGTGGACGGGTAAACAGGAGACGTTGCGAATCAGTAACAGAGCTGCTGAGCTCAGCTGATGTTTGAACTGGAACTTTTAATCACAAACACGGATCCATTCTGGCATCGCCTCACGCTGATCAAGCAGTTTCTAAGAACACAAACAATCACTGCGGCCTGCAAAAGCTAAAAAAAAAAAAAGCAAAAACGTCCAGCTGTACAGGTCATTCAGTCTAAGGTCATAAAATGGGACTTTTACTTTGAAAAGTAGCTACCAAAAGAACTACCACTGGGGTTTCCAGTGCAAATTAAATGACATCTGAAAGAATGAAATGATGCAAAAATGTTTAATTATTGCAGAAATAAGTGTGTTTTCTTTGATTTAACTAGCTGAAAGGGTGGTGCAAACCTGAATTTATGTTTCTATTATAGTCTAGTACAATCGTTAGCTGCAGACAGACGTCAGATATCAGCATAAACCCTTAATCAAGCAAAATCAAGTTTCAGAATGATACAATAACTTTAAAAAAATCATGCTTCTTTTTATGTCTGCTGTGCCCCAAATGTTCTTTAACTTGCAGGGAGGGTATGAGGGAGTTTCTTTGCAAAGTCAAAGGTGAACAAAAGTTTGCATAATGTTAGGTGCATGGACAAAAAAAACAACAACAAGTCAACTTAAATGCTGATTGAATCTGTATTTAGCTTGTGTTGCAGTCTACACTACCTTCTCATGACAATGCAGAGATACTACAACTGCATCACAGGTTGAGTGTGTTTTTAACACCAGACATGATGTTGCATCACAATTCTCATCTGTTGATTATCCATAGTAAAGGTTTTCAATTACACTGTACAATAAAGAACAGTGCAAACATGTGGAATTATCGCTCGTGTATTCAGTATCGGCCATGAGAAGCAGGTAATTATCGGGCATCGTCTAAAATCCATATCCTGTACAATAAAGAGCAGTGCATCGGGGCTCTTTTGTGTCCTTTTTTTAATAGACGTCCTCATAACTGCAGCGTATTTTTTAAATATTGTTCTCTTGTCTCACATTTTCAAGGTTATCATTTCTCAAAGAGGCACTGTATGAAATCCTCAATGCTGGACTATGAATACACTAAATACCAGACTTAATACGTAGTCAGGTGGCACGCTTTGGGATCTCCGCAGCGAATGGTAATGAAGTTGAAAGAGATCAAAGTGGAATTCAAAGTTATTGCCACCCACTGAGATGAATGGACTTTGAAGCGGTCATGTGTGATGCTGGATTAAATCGAATATGCAGCAGCAAAAGAAGAAGAAGTACAGTATATCTACACCTCAACAAAAGCACCGTGATTATTAATGTCATGCATAGTTTTTATAGGACACATGCCCTTTCGGATTCTCTTATACTCCACTTTTGTAATAATTATAATAAATCTTATTATCCATATCAGTAGTTGTAGTAGTAATGGTACTTCGTAACTGCTTAATCATAATAGCAAAAGAACATTGTATAGGAACCTGGACTCTAAATGTTGATGGAAATTAATAATGTATTGCAAGTGGGACTCATTAATGGTCATTATTATGTCCTTAAGCGAAGTCATATTTGAAAGTACATGTTTGTTAAACTATGACTAATAAGATCAATTAGTTATATATCAGTAATAATTTTAGAAACGATATTATTGGATATATGTGTTTAAACCTTTATGGTATATTCTCAAACAAATGTATGTAATTTAATAGAATTCCGTAATTATTTTATATGATAATACATTAGCTGAGCCTTATTCATTGCTATTTTTTACAATTATAAAAAAATAATAATAATTCAAATACATTTGGAACTGAGAAGTTAATTTGGATTTTTTTTTTTTAAACTATTTATTTGCTTCTTTTTTTTAATGGAATGGCAGCTTTCCCTTTAAGAGGGATGTGGAGGCATGAATGAAACGCAACCATTCATAAAAAAAAAACCCCACAAGGGACGGACGTCAGAGCAGTCTTGAAGACGATTGGCTCGCCCTTTGAATGACTTTGTTTTCTAGCCAATGGGAGGGCAGCACAGGACTCGAGGTTTAGATCCAGCGATCAAATCTCTTCATTGAGAAAAATCCAGAGCCGAGGTTTTATTCGAGGAGCTGCAGGGGATGTAGGGGAGGAAATCTTCGTTTTTCACACTGACAAGACACTTCACATATCAAGTGAGTCCTGCATTATTATTAATATAACACTTTACCAAAACTAGAGCATATGCTTGGTCTTGTTTTCCCTTGGTTTTGATACATCCACCGCATCGCTGCGGTTTGTTGCTGGCTGTGGGGAGCAGATATGGGTTAAGAGGCGAACGCCATTTTCTGAAAATCAAAGGCAGAATTGCTTCCATTTCCCCGCATCTGTCAGCTCTGCAGCGCGGCATTTCCGTTTGCAGCAGCTGTCTTTACGGCCTGTTAGCATCGTAAATCTTTCTCTGTGCTCTTGTGGTACATTTATCAATGGTGAGCTGGTGTCCCCCTCCACCTCCACCACCCTCCTCCACCTCCTCCTCCTCCTCCTCCTCCTCCCTCCTTCTGCGAGGCTCAAGTTTCACTTCATTGAGAAAAACAAGGAGATCTCACGATACGCGCTGGTCGCCGCTGCGCTTCACGCCAAACTCCATTCACAAATCTTTGATTTTAGTTTTTTATTCAACTTATAGTCCACTTAGTGGGTCGAAAACACCCCGAATAAGCGGCATGTACTTTAAGGTGGTGGTGGTGTCGTTACAGCAAATGAAACTATCTTCAATTCCAACTTTTGGCTTGTTATTAAAGATGTTCTTCCAACAAAAGCAGGTGTTGTTTACCTACGGGAGGAAAAAAAGACTTGTGACTTCCGTATGTCGTAATCATCATCTTACAATTAGGAAATAAAGATATGACACCATTTCTCTTGTGATATAGTTTGAATTGTACAGAGTTTAGTTTGATTAACTTCTATAAAATGCCTTTTTAGTTGGTTGAATTAGGCCTGATGCTGCACTTTATCAAATATCTATAAAAGTAGCTGTAGTAGTTCATTTAAAATCTTGCTTGACCACAATTCAAAAGATTCAACCAGGCTTGTAAAGTTACTTACTAAAGGTATGAAAACAAATCTGAAACTCTTTTGAAGTTTGAGGTAATGGTGTAAATTATACATGATTTGTGTTACAATTCGAAAAAAAACAAAACAGAATAATTTGACCATAAAAGTTAATTCCTGACCTTGGGAATTGTATGACTCAAAGCTCCTTTTAACCGCATCCCGTCATCACCATGTGTCGACACCTGAACCAGCTCCATTCCCTCATTTAAACTGTGAATCTCAGAAGAAGATTGCAAGTGTAACTTTTGAGTCGAGAATAATTTGTCCCAACAATTATACTTTTCAACAACAATAGTTTGTTTTTAGCCTGTAAATAATTGACATGTCCATCAGTTCTCCAGCAGACTAGAAAGCTTCATGATTTACCACTTGATGAAAACAACGTTTCACATTTGTATTAGACTCTACAGCTGCTTTCTGTTCCTCGCCTTAAAACTAGCATGAGCTATTCAAACATCTTCGAAGAGAAGTTCCTCCTGCAGCGCGCGTGTATGATTTAACTTACAGGATAATAAAAAAAAACAGGATGCATAACACTGGGACTAACGACGAGGCTTTTATAGCCACTGTAAATCCTGCTGTGGGGTCAGGGATGTTGGAGAAGCACAAATATGTAGGGAAGAGATGATAGTAATATGGATGGAAGAGATGATAGTAAAATGGATGGAATAGTAATATGGATGGAGATTAACCTGAGTTTCCCTCATCTGTCCTCTTTATTCCAGGGTGAAGACTCCTGCAACATGGATGGTTTTTACGACCAGCAGGTCCCTTTTGTGGTCCCTGAGCGTGTGAGTTTATCATCCCGTGGATAAGGATAGCTTACGTTTAACTTCCCAATTTATGTTATTAAACAGGTTTTTGTTTTTTTTATGTTGTCAAACCTGTAGAAATGTCCCGTAGAGGGAGCAGAGAGATGTCTCAGCGACAGGAAAAGGAAGTTCATGGACACAGAGCTGGCTCAGGACACAGAAGGTAGGCTCATCATGTCCACATGTAGAAGTGTTTACTGGTAAACGGACTGAAATGTTTGTCCGTGAGAGTCTCAGGAAAACGTGGTAACCCTGGAAAAGTTATTTCACTTGTCGTGTCAGATTTGGGCTGTAATGTGTTTCTGACTGTCTTGCAGAGCTCTTTCAAGACCTGATCCAGCTCCAGGAAATATGGATCGCAGAAGGTGAGACCTGCAAACATCATGAAACGAAACACGTTAAACGCTGTGTGCACTTCTCTGATTTAAAGCAGACGCTCCCCGTCCACAGGGAATATTAAGGCCTGACACTACAGGCAAACGCATGTTTACTAATGCACAGGTTGAATATAGAGTTATGGTTGTTTTGCTTCCATAACAGGGAAATAACTAAGTGAAAGAGAGAAGCACGAAGCCCCGATCACAGTCCTGTAGAAGAGTCCTTTAACTTCCTGTCTTTTCCCCTCTGACAGCTCAGGTTCCTGATGACGAGCAGTTTGTCCCAGATTTCCAGTCCAATAAGTGTGAGTAGCTGCTTCTCTGCTAATATTTATAGAGAGCTCCCAGCTGTTTAAGGAAACTCCTGAAAATGAAACTACATTTGTGACCTGTTTTTTTTTTTTTTTTTAAAAGAAAAAAAGATGTAAGTCTGGCTGAGAGCCACAGATGGCAGCTTTATGAGTGAAGTAGCAATACTTAAAAAATACTCCCAACTTAGTAGAATTATAAAAAATCTTATATACAGAATGTACTTAAATAGGACTCTTCGTGCAGAATAGCCATTTGAGGGATTTATTACCATGTAAGCAGTATTTAGATAAAACAATTCACCCTATTTTATTAGCTGAAGTTCATTTATACATCACATTTCAACAACTAGAGAACAAAGAAGCGAGAGTTGCAGCGGACCTGCAGTTTTCTGAGAGTTTGTTCCAGACGTATGGAGCATAAAAATACTCACGTAAAGTACTTTTGAAAATAGTACACTTTTTTTTTCCTACAGTCTGCGTGAATGAATACAACCCACGTACTGTGAACACAATAGTGTTTACACTGTTCTCTGGCAATACAGTAAATGACCCAGTGCAGGAAATGGAAGTGAAATGACTTCCAGCAACTCTACTGTACCTTTTTTTTTTAATATTTAAATTGTGTCACAGATGAGGCCCGAGTGGCAGATTTATTGCTGCTGCCAAACACATACTGCATGTACAGTGTTTATTGCTGCTTGATATCTGCCTCAACTGCACGACTGGCGTCCCCGACAATAAATCTGACAGCGATTGCGCCCGTGTATGGAAACATGGAGCAGATCAGATAGGAGGCTGTGTGTGAGGCTGAGTGCTGGAAACCAGAGGGTGTAAAATCGTTGTTTGACCGTCACGCCTCTGAATTTATTATGTGTTTGCAGTGATGTTTCACGGACCGCCTGTCAGCAAAGTGAAGAGGGAGCACAGTCCGTGTAAAGACCTGTCTCCCTGCAGAACGCCTCGCGCTGACATGTGCCTTTATAGTTACAGGTAAAAAAAAAAAAAAAAAAAAAAAAAATATCTATATTTCTATCAGCCAGTCGAAATAAAACGTAACACCCAGGTACCTGACTTCCTGTTTTCTCGCCTCAGTGCCTGTGACAACAAGCCAGCTGGGCTCAAAGCTCTGACTCCAGCCGCCACGCCACTCCAGTGTGGCTCCACCCATCCTGCTGGACCTCCACCCGTGCAGAGGCAGCTACAACCTCCGGCCCCCCAGCTGACCAATAGCTGCCCCCCGAGCCACGTTCCTGCCCTGAGCCCCTCCCACCCCTGCAACCTCCCACAGGCCAACCAGAGCAGGCAGTTTGCTCTGCCACGCCCCCCCGCCAGCTGCCCCGGGGCGTCTTTCAGCACCGAACAGAGGTGAGTTCTCATTTAAACTTTAATATGTTTTTAAAGTATGCCAATGATATGTTTTTTTTCTTCTTCTTTATTTATTTATTTATTTTTTTTACATTCCAAGCTTCTGTTATTTATTCTATTTAAGCCTGTGGTCACAAAATCTCATGGGATTAATTGAGTTTTTTTATTAAATCAACTTTCTTCCACACTGCAGGTTTCAGCGGCAGCTGTCGGAGCCGTGCTTGTCTTTCCTCCCTCAAGAGAAACCGGGGAACACGCCGTACCAACCCTCGAGCCGAGACGGGCGGCCGCTGTACCAGCGCCACCTTTCAGAACCCCTGGTTCCACCCGGACCCCGGGGATTCAAACAGGAGCTGGTGGATCCACGATACCCAGAGCCAGGGCCTCCTGGTCCGGGACTGGCCCGGTCCCAGGCCACTTTCAACCATGTCACCATCAAACAAGAGCCGAGAGACTTTGGCTTTGACTCGGGTGAGTGTGTGACACCAAACTCTCTTTCTTATTGTTTTGTTTGAGAGACTCCTAATGGCAGAACATTATTATTTTTATTATTATTATTGTGCGTTCTGAATGGCATATCATTTTAGTAGTGAGCATCCAGAGAAACTTCCAACGTGTCTTGCTTTGTGTCTTCCAGAGGTTCAAACCTGCCAGTCGTCGTTTGGGAAGTCTCCAGTCCTGTACCAGAATAACAGTGTTGGTGAGTTTGTGTGTGTGTGTGTGTCTTGTCTTTGATTTTCAATATGTTTTTGTTGTTTCTCAGTAGAATAAATGTAATCTAATAATAGTACATTTACTTTCTGCCTCACAGGGTTTGGTCCTGACAGAGAGCAACATTTGTACTATGACGACACTTGTGTTGTGCCAGAAAGACTGGAAGGTGAGACAGACTTTGAACTTTAAAGATTAGCCGTAATTATGACATGACATTATTACGCGCCCAGGCATAGTGAGAGCTGTACTCATCGTCGCTCATTGAACTCTGTCAGCAGGAAAAGTGAAGCAGGAGGGTTTGCCGTACCAGCGGCGCGGCTCCCTGCAGCTGTGGCAGTTCCTGCTCACGCTGCTCGACAACCTGGCCAACGGACACCTGATCGTGTGGACGGGACGCAACATGGAGTTCAAACTCATCGATCCTGAGGAGGTCAGGCATCACCCGACCCCACACGGGGCCTTTCTAAAAGTACAGTCACCCTTCAAGGGATGATGGGACAAAGCAAGGATTAAAAGAAATGAAATATTTGGTGATTTTTAAAATAAAAAAAAATTAAATTGGCTTAGTGTAGCTTGACAACCTTTTCCAATGTTGAGTCAGAAAACTTTACTAAATGAGAGAGAAGTCTTTAATAAATGTATGAAGCATTTTCTAAAAGCTGTGAAGTAAAAGCAAGTCTGGCTGATGTATAGTGTTTAATAAAAAAATGAAAAGATGAATCAATATGAATCCAGCTGGATGTTTGAAGGTTTTCCCCTCTCGTCTTGTCTACAGGTGGCTCGGCTCTGGGGGCTCCAGAAGAATCGACCCGCCATGAACTACGACAAGCTGAGCCGCTCGCTGAGGTACTACTACGAGAAGGGCATCATGCAGAAGGTAAAGGCAGGTCTCACTTCTCTCCTCCAGAACTCCTATATGTGCCGACACATTTATCGTGACGAGCTGTTTTATCTTTCTTCACATAGAACTACAAAAACCAACTGACAATAATGTCTTGCAATTTGACTTTGCTCATGCATATCAACCTACACAGCAGCTGTACGTGTTGCAAAATGCTGCAAAACTCCAATAGTAATGAGTTGCATTACATTGCATTCACGTTGCTATGACCCTGTTTGAGTGACGTTTACTTGAGAACGTTGTCATATTAATGGGTGAAGTTGTAATATTGCTTTATTCGTCCAATGACCATCATTCGTTTGATTGGCTCGTCCTGCAGGTGGCTGGGGAGAGGTACGTCTACAAGTTTGTATGCAACCCAGAGGCACTTTTCTCCATGGCTTTCCCAGACAACCAGAGGCCGAGTCTGAAGGCCGACCCGGACGCCATCCTGCCCCCCAGCGAGGAGGACAGCCCCGCCCTGCCCAGCTACGAGGAGGAGGGTCCGTACCTGGCTGAGGGAGGGGAGCAGTGCGTGCAGGGGCTGGCTTTCCCCGACAGCTACCCGTACTAGACTCCACAGCCTGGCAGCTGGACGAAACATGAGATATTTTACTGGAGGAACCCGACTTACTGAGCAGTGTTTGAGATTTTCTACATGTATACCCACATTATGTATGTCACAGAAAAGATGAATTTATCGGAGGTTTTCTGAAGGTTGACGCCTCTTTTTAGCCGAAAGTAGTGGTTGCAAAATTAGGATTCAGCCTGAAAATCAGAAATCTCTCAGATGGTTCATTTGTACTCACTCCCTCAGCAAAAATGCAATTCTTTGTCCAAAACTATTTTAATTTTGTCTTATTTGTTATGATGGGTTAGAGCCACTGTTTACAAAAAAAGTTGTAATATTTTGAGATAAAGTAAGAATTTTACAACAAAAAAAAGTCACAGTAATTCAAAATAACGTTGTGATTTTTACAAGAAAATGTCAAAATATTTTGGCGAGAGGTCAATATTTTGAGTAAGTGTCATATGACTAGAAAAGGTCATAACATTTTGAGATAAAGTCGTAATATTAGAAATGATATTATAACTCTATTTCAAGAATAAAGTTTTAACTTTTACAAGAACAATAATTTGACACAAACTAACGGACTTCTGTTCATTTTTTCTTCTGTAAATTTACAATTTTCCTCTGATAATAGTAATAATAACTTTCCTGTAAAAGCTGCGACTTCACTCTCAAAATATTACAGCTTTTAACGGTTATACTCTCATAACAGTATAACTTTTGTTCTCAATATTTCAATTTTATGTTCAAAATCACAGATGTTTTCCCCCCCGTCACAGTGACCCTGCAACCTGCTTGGTTGTAATTTTGTAGCATGGTCGTCGCTGTAGTCCTCGCGTACGTGAACTCTGGGATCTGTATTTCAACCAAAAAGTATCTCAAAACCATGAAAACTCCTTTTACTAATTTCCTTCAAATTTTTTTTTTTTGTTTTGGGGTAAACCTTATACTGCTTGAAAGGGACACACTTGTATTTTCCAGATGTTATAGTCCTCCTATAAACATGTATATTGAAATGTCTTTTGTGTACTTTTTCTTGTTTTCAAAGCTAATATTTTTGGCATTATATGAACTTGTAATTTTTTCCTAAAAGGTTTTATGACAAAGGTACTGCTACTATTTTTCTGTAATACTGCCATTACGATGCTAATAATAAGCATGGACTTTCTTACTCATCAGTTATTGTACCGAGATAGTTTTCTGCATTTTGTATAGTTGATTTGCTTCAATGTGTAGAAAAGGTGTATAATTATATATGAATATATTTTTGCAAAAGGCTGCATTTGCTTGACGTTGTACTACGAGCTGCAAAGTTTAGCCTGTTAATGTATTGTATTGATTCCAGCCTCTCCGAGATGGATGACTTCCACCTTTTGAGTCCTGCAGATAATGTAATTGTATATTTTACTATACGATCACATGGTGGTGGAGGTGGTGTATGATGGAGGCTGGAGAAAGATACTGACACTGGTGTGACGTCTACGCTCAGATACTGTACGTGTGCCTTCCGTTGATCTTTACTGATACAATAAACTATTTTACTCTTTTCTTTCGCCTCGCTGTAGATGGTTTAAAAATATCACTCAAAGTTCTGTCTCCAGTGAAGCAGCAGCAGCGCCCTCTGCTGTTTGCAAAGAGAAGCGAACAAGTTTGCAGCAACTGGTATTCCCAGGTATCCTTTTCTGTGTTAACGCAAATCATGATTTTACATAATACACAATATATCATTTATAACATGCGTCAATGTTACACACGATGGAAGGAACTCCGAGACCTTCCTGTGCTGCTCATCTCGCCGAGGCGGGACTTCGCTCAGGTCGGCGAACTGACCTGATGACGCATCCGCAAACGTTGACGACGACTTGAGCGAATACTTCGCGCTGATCCGGCTGTTTGTGAATCTGCTCCATAAAGGTTAGGGACAGATGAGGTGAAAATGAAACAGAATCTTCTGAATTATGAAGTCAGTCAGGGGCTGAACGGCCACACAAACACACAAACAAACACACACACGTCGCTGCGTCGGTCTCGAGCCAGCTTACAGCTGACGGTTGTTGAGTTGGTACTTTGGCTGTTTGGGGCGAATAAACAAACGACCCAGAGGTTAAATTCACCCGAATGATGCGAGGCGAAAAGTAAAGAGTATTGTGAGAAGAAACATGGCGTTTTATATTGTTTTTGTTTTTACTTTTCCTCCTGTTATTGTCGGAGGCAATTAACGCCACCTGCGGATGAGCACTTGGCGAGGAGGAGGTGGAAACATGCTAGTAATTTAATATCAGTTTACTCAGCGATATACATATTTGTGGATATATTGATGGACCGTATGACACAACAAGATGCCCTGTTGTTAGACACAAATGATAGGTGCAGGTACCCACGCTGTGCCAGCTGTGCGTAAATGACTCATATTGGAGAGGTCTGAGTGCGTAAATGCGTAAAAGAGTAAATCACAAACAAGAATCAGACCAAAGTCACATCCACTCCTCTCCAATATGATCTTCTACCACTGGTGACACAACATATTTGCTGACTGATTATTGATAAATGAATGGCTGATTGTTTTCTGTACAGACTGAAACAAATGTCGTCCATAGAGGACAATAAAGAATTAATCTGGATTATTCCACCACTGTATTTGGCAGAAACACAATTCATAGGCAACAACTATTGTCAGAATATCAGTTATTTAAAAAACATCTTTTGTTTTTAATGTGATACAAATGGCCACAGTCTGACTATTATTCCTATAAATGTAGACATAAACCATATCCCAATGTCATTTAGTGTTGACTAAAGACTTTCATTGGATTAAAATGAATTAACGACAAAATGAAAGGAAATGAAAGATAATTTATCAGTGCAAATATCCACTTGATGACATATTATATTTAATATTTATTTTGTGTTTGGGTGTATAGACGGCTGCAGCTGGACCGGTGTTTTCATGGTCCAGCTTCAGGTTTGTCTTTTATTCATGAACATTATGCAATTCTCCACTTTCCAGTGTTATTGCTAACTATAAGTGGTATAAAAGTATATTATTGTTGTATGATTGGGTGTGGCCATGGGCGTGGCCATCTGGGGAGAAAAGAAGAGAATATATTGTTATGTCACATTTTATAAGACTTTTTGAATGGCATACTATATATATATATATATATATATATTATGAAGCTGCAATGACATTTTGATGATAATTGTTATGGCATTTTGTAAGACTTTTTTATGATTACTTGACTACAACAATTGATTTGATAGTCACCAAATGTTTGTCTCATGTCTTCGTCTCCTGCAGGCCCTTCAGCTCGTTGTTCACTCAGCAGTCTGCAAACACAGACATTTACCAAACGCTCCAATAACAGACCCTGGTGCAACATTTTAAATGTAAGATAGATCAAAACACAGGTAAGTGTATGTATACTTATACCTATGAAGAACTTATTGGGGAGGAGTGGATGTGATATTGTTCTGATGGCATTGAAGCACACTCTCCAATACGCACCACTTACGCCCAGTTCTTACACAACATTACAAACTCCATGTACAAGATCTATGATGTATGTAGGAGGCTGATGATTCAAAATCTAAATCTGTGTTGATGTTTGCCTTAAACTGGATCTTAATCCATTTTCAAATGGATTTCAGGTCATTTTTCATCCTGTACGCCTCGGTAATCCTCAAATATTTCTTTCAGTAGCTTAATGGCTTTATTTTCAGCTCCCCAAACTTCTAGCACAACTGTCCAAAAACTTACCCAGCTTTCTAAATCTAAAAAAACAAAGGGCCATAGGTCTAAAATATGATGCATCATCTACCATGCGCACAAACAACCACTACGCTCAAACACAGAGAGTAATACCTCCGAGATCAAATTATAGCTTCTCACCGAACGGCAAAACAAGCACCTCATTAGCAGAGCAAGCTCCCTCTTTTATGATAACTACCGCTATAACACCTCCAAACCGCTGAGACACCAGGCCACTCTGAGGTGTTAAAAAAATAACCGTAATGATGAAAACAGGTAAACAAGCAAACTTCACGTATTCGTTCAAGCTGAGGAAAAGTCTCAAAAAGTTTTGAAGCTCAGAGCACTTTTTCCTATTCACGCAGTCTTACATTCCCTTCATGCTGTTGGAAAAAATGTATGGCAGTCCACTTGTTTTAGACTCAAATCTAATATTTAGAAAATGATGTGTTTATACATACAGATTTTTCAACGACCAAAGAGGACTGCGATTGTTATTTAGGACATAATTGGCTTACAGAACTAAATGTGTATCACACTTAGTATACAAATGTATGAAAATATACGACTGAGTTACATAGTTCATTGGATTCCATGCTGTTACACATTTCACTGAGTAGATGTATCATTATTTAATCCTGTATAGTTGTCAGATATTCTACATATGATGGACATGACCTTTTGATCCCGGATGTAGTCGTAGATGGTAGTGATAGTCCCGGGCCTTCAAAGAGACGTAGAGCCTGAAGGCCGGCATGATCAGCATTACCTTCTCCTGTGGGCTGAGGAGAATCCTGGCAGCTTCTCATCTTCATCATTCACCAGTCATTCAACATATTAAAAACAAAAGCCATATTTATAAAGGGTTTATGAGTTCAACCAAAAGATTTACTGAAGGTTAAGATAAATAAATAACAGGCTTTGCGCTCTTGAATCTCAAGGATTTCAAGGATTGACCCAGATACTACTACTTGAGATGAAATCTAGGCTATAGCCAAAGCCACCAAACTCCATTGACAAAAACAGTCATTTTAGTAAAAGATTAATTATACGCACATCACGTTAGTGCAAGGCTATCAGAAAAACAGTGCCAGTGAGAAACAAAAAGGTATCGTCTGCACACTTTTTATCGACTATGTTAAATAAAGGGTCCTATTCTAATTCTTAGTAACTTCTTTTGGTCAGGATGTTCTGCAACTCTGCAAGTTGTCAAACTGGGTTCAAAGAGTCTTCCTGCATGATGAATTTAGGAGCTAGAGCTCGACAGAAATATACAGGACTGTCTCAGAAAATTAGAATATTGTGATAAAGTTCTTTATTTTCTGTAATGCAATTAAAAAAACAAAAATGTCATACATTCTGGATTCATTACAAATCAACTGAAATATTGCAAGCCTTTTATTATTTTAATATTGCTGATTATGGCATACAGCTTAGGAAAACTCAAATATCCTATCTCTAAATATTAGAATATCATGAAAAAGTATACTAGTAGGGTGTTCAACGAATCACTTGAATCGTCTAATTAACTCGAAACACCTGCAAGGGTTTCCTGAGCCTTGAAAAACACTCAGCTTGGTTCAGTAAACTAAATCACAAGTATGGGGAAGACTGCTGATCTGACTGCTGTCCAGAGGACCATCATTGACACCCTCCATCAGGAGGGTAAGACACAAAAAGAAATGTCTCAAAGAGCAAGCTGTTCACAGAGTGCAGTTTCAAAGCACATCCACAAAAAGTCTGTTGGAAGGGGGAAATGTGGCAGGAAACGCTGCACAACCAAGAGAGATGACCGCAGCCTTCACAGCATTGTGAAGAAGAGTCGCTTCCAGAATTTGGGGGAGCTTCAAAGACAGTGGACTGAAGCTGGAGTCCAGGTATCAAAAGCCACTGTTCACAGACGTGTCCGGGAAATGGGCTACAATAGCCGTATTCCCATGGTCAAGCCACTTCTGAACTCAAGACAACGGAAGAAGCGTCTGACTTGGGCTATGGAAAAGAAGCACTGGACAGTTGCAGAGTGGTCCAAAGTCCTCTTTTCAGACGAAAGCAAGTTTTGTATTTCATTTGGAAGTCAAGGCGTTAGAGTCTGGAGAAAGGCTGGAGAGGAGCAAAATCCAAGTTGCTTGAAATCCAGTGTGAAGTTCCCACAGTCAGCGATGGTTTGGGGAGCCATGTCAGCTGCTGGTGTTGGTCCACTGTGTTTCATCAAGCCCAGAGTAAATGCAGCTGTGTACCAAGAGATTTTAGAGCACTACATGCTTCCGTCTGCTGAAAAGCTCTATGGAGATGAGGAATTCATTTTCCAGCATGATCTGGCACCTGCCCACAGTGCCAAAACCACCAGTAACTGGTGTACTGACCATGGCATTACTGTCCTCGATTGGCCTGCCAATTCCCCTGACCTGAACCCCATAGAGAATATGTGGGGTATTGTGAAGAAGAAGCTGAAAGACACCAGACCCAACAATGCTAATGAGCTAAAGGCCGCTATTGAAGCATCCTGGGCATCCATAACACCTCAGCAATGCCACAGGCTGATTGCCTCCATGCCACGCCGCATTGATGCAGTAATCCGTGCAAAAGGATTCCCAACCAAGTACTGAGTGCATTAATGGACATTTTCAAATGTTTGATTTTGTTTTGCTGTTATAAATCTTTTTTTTTACTTGGTCTGAGGAACTATTCTAATTTTTTGAGATAGGATTTTTGAGTTTTCTTAAGCTGTAAGCCATAATCAGCAATATTAAAATAATAAAAGGCTTGCAATATTTCAGTTGATTTGTAATGAATCCAGAATGCATGACATTTTTGTTTTTTTAATTGCATTACAGAAAATAAAGAACTTTATCACAATATTCTAATTTTCTGAGACAGTCCTGTACACCAGCTAAAGAATCCTTGGCCTACCAACCCAAAAGTTGCTTGTGCAACTCTTATGCATTACGAGGGACATTATTTGCTATATAATACAACATTTTTCCATTATTTTGGCTGTGTTAATGCATACATTTTGGGAATGCTGTGAGTCTATAATAACCTGTTTTGCCAAAATACAGACACTTACGGACAAAAATGTCCCCATTGAACCAACATTTCTTGTCCCACAGCCATTACTGCATAGAATCCTGCATTTAATTATATCAGGCTTTCAGTTCAGCTCTGGTTTTAAAATTGTAGGTTGCCTTGGAGGCAAATGCATCACTCAGATTATAATGAGGGACAGAAGTTACATCATGTCTCAGGGTTATCAGAAAAACTGGGAGGGGGATGTTAAAGGAGGATAAATGTATCCAACTGTCTGTTAGACAGTTTAACCATTTCTGTTGCCTCCACCTCACCTCCCTGATGGGCAGCACCAGGGGCCCTCTGCTCTGCTTTCCAGACCTCAACTCCTCCTGCAGGCGGCTGCTGCGACCCCGCTCTGAGTCTGCTCTGCTCTACACCCTGCTGGCCTTCGTCTCTCTGCTCACCGTGACTCTCAACCTGCTCGTCATCGTCTCCATCTCCCACTTCCGGCAGCTCCACACCCCGACCAACAGCCTGCTGCTGTCTCTGGCTGCGTCCGACCTGGTGGTGGGGCTACTGGTGATGCCAGTCGAAGGCCTGCGCTACATTGAGACGTGCTGGCTGCTGGGCAGGCTCATGTGTGCTCTGACTCCTTATGTCTCTTACTGTCTGCTCTCTGCCTCTGTGGGCAACATGGTGCTCATATCCATCGACCGTTATCTGGCCATCTGTGACCCGCTGCTCTATTCCTCTAAGATCACCCTGTGCAGAGCTAAGATATCAATCTGTTTATGTTGGTCCTGTTCTGTTCTCTACAACGGGTGTATTCTAATGGGACACATAAGGTGGCCAGACAGGTTCAGCTCCTGCCACGGCGAGTGTGTGGTGGTCATCAGCCACATCTCAGGCACACTAGATCTCTTCTTCTCTTTCGTGGGGCCCTGTACTGTCATGGTTGTTCTCTATATGAGGGTGTTTGTGGTTGTCATTTCTCAGGTGCGTGCCATTCAGTGGAAGACTGCTGCTACTGTCAAAGCAGCTCCGACCACTAAAAGATCAGAGTGGAAGGCAGCCAGGACCCTCGGTATTGTGATAGCTGTGTTTCTAATGTGCTTCTGTCCGTATTACTATCCCGCTCTAGCAGGCGAGGACACCTCCACTAGCTTAACCTATTACGCCATGTTGTCTTGGATCATGCTGATGAACTCCTGTGTGAACCCTCTGATTTACGCTCTGTTCTACCCCTGGTTTAGAAACGCTATCAAACTCATCTTCACCCTCAGAATACTGCACCCTTCCTCCCGGGAGTGTTTGGTCATGTTATAGTTTTAATTGAATATGCTGTGCATCACCTGTATCACCTGTATGCGTGTGAGTTTTCTAGACAGACTCACTGTATATTCAGTATGTAATGAGAAGTCCTCGATGCCCTCTACTGTCACAAGCATCCTGCAGAAAAACATTATTACACACAAGATGAATGCAGAATATTAAAGTGATATGGGGTTTTTCCTTTTGAGAAGCAGATTTCTATCATATAGGCCTTAAAAGATTTGACAAGATCTCAATTTCATTACATTTAATCTCTGTGGTTAAACATTTAAAAATGTGTTGCTTTTTGTCTTTACCTGAATGTCATAAACACCAGTAAAAAGTAAATGCATAATGTGATGAAGCTTTACATTTTAATACTTTGCCAATACATACATGCGTGTGTATATATATATATATATATATATATATTATTTTTTTTTTATGTGACTGGCTTATGCATGTATATGAATGTATACATTGACATGAAGTAGACTTATTTGTGTTAGCGCCTCTACTTCCTCATTACCTTAGTGTGTTTTATATTCAGCATAATGCCCATTAAAAGATTTAAAAAAGATTTAATTTAGTTAGTTTGATTTTTCTTTTGTTGAAATTTCTGTGTGCCGTTTGTTTTTATCTGGGGCATGTTTTATTTCCTTTACAATGCTTTCAAATGAAAAATTCCACTCTGTCATGCTGCAATTGTGTTTAACAATACAATGACTGCTATTCAAAAACAAAATAAACATTAATATGCATTATACTTTGGTGCATTATTTGTAAACTTACCTGTAAGGCGTCTATATGAAGTAAGCCTGCAAATTATAATGGTTGAGAAATTGGTTATTACATTGCATTTGAAATGGAAAATATGAATAAAAGATCTACATATACTGTATCTCTTTGGCATGTTTACTAAGACAGCAGTGCTTTGAAAGTTTATTCTAGTTTATGCAAGTGAGCCATAGTACACATATGGTAATTTTTGAGAGCATATTATAAAAATAATATCATAGCCGTTCCTTGATACCACAAGAGGCTAAGGTCATTCAGGTCAGGTTTTCCTTCATTATTTATATTAAAGACATCTTTCATTGTCCAAGGGTGTTTATCAGCAAAGTGTTTTTCTGTGTATTATTTTCCAGGGGACAAAACAAACACAAAACTCTCATCAATATTAATATAAACTCAGTTTTACTATCATAATAGTCCCAGTTGTTGCAGTTTGTCAGAGGGCACTGGGGCACAGCTGCAGTACCGCCATCCGGAGCAGTAGGGGGCGGTGTTGCATTTTCACACTTGTTTAAATCAATGGAGACGAGCAGCGTTCTAGGAAACAACCTCCATGGAAATAACATGACTCTGAATGTTCAACATTCTGTATAACTTTGTATAACATTCAACTACTTTTATTCAAACATGTTACGGACGTTATGTCGGACAGGCGGCGCTGTTTTTAAGGTAAATACACTTTTAATAAGGCACCAACGGTCTTTCTGTGCTAGCTTGACAGGTTAGCTAACTAGCCGCTCGCTAGCTTTAGCCTAACGTTACATATACTTCATATTAGCCAGTTATTTAACCTGTCAGCACCTGAAATTTAAGCTTCTATATGTGCATTTGTATCAGTAAACACAGCAATTTCTCCATAACAAAAAAAGCAGAAAACGTTACCTGCGGGAAATGGTAGCTAATATTAGTTGTTTCTGTTAAACTGGCCATTCCTCGCAGGTTGTAATCAGCGCAGGTGTGTGGCGCAGATGTTATAATTTCTTACATTATAAGCATTTACGTAAAGGACGGGATGACGTGATTTATTGGTTTGGTTTAGTTTCTTTGAGAGAAGGTACAATTCAAATAAATAAATGCACATTGCCAGTTTTTCTATAAAAAAGGAAAAAATATATTCATTCCACTCTGCTTTTACATTTTTCTTTGGGGGAATTTGGCAGTGATGGAAGTGCTAGGATTTTTGTATCTAGTGTTTTGAATGCTTGTTTGTATAGAGACTGTAGGTTTGGCTATGGTTGGCCTTTAACCAGCTTGTTAATAGTAGAAACTTCTTTGCAGCCTCGGTAGACATTGGATTTATAATGTCTTTCCTTTAACAGTTTCCCCACAAATTGGACACTGTTACAAAAACTGACAGGAAATGGACTTTTTAGAGGGTATAATTGGGACATGTTAACTGATTCGTACCCCACTATGTGTCTCCTGTCTCTGCAGAACTCCCAGCAGACTGTGCCCAGGCTGTGGGTGACTCTCGACCAGCAGCGATGGGCCTCCCGCTTACCCATGAACACTGTGGTGCTGTTTGTGCCGCAGCAGGAGGCCTGGGTGGTCCAGAGGATGGGCCGCTTTCACCGGATCTTAGAGCCGGTAATTATTTTCTTGTAAACAAGGAGGCTAATTTCTCTCTGTGTGACCACAATCCGTCTATCTTGAAGGTATAAATAAATGCAAGACTTATCATTCAACGCATTTTTTTTGTCCTTTCTTGTAGGGACTCAACGTCCTCATTCCCATACTTGACAAAGTTCGTTATGTACAAAGCCTAAAAGAGATTGTTATTGACATTCCTGAACAGTCAGCTGTGTCCCTAGGTAAGTATTTTTTCCATTACATTTTTGGAAATGAGATAAACAATTGTGCTTATTATTGGTTTGATTTCTCTTCTACATGGCTGAATGCACTGATATGTTCTCTGTCTTTACACAGATAACGTGACTCTGCAAATTGACGGAGTCCTTTATTTGAGAATCATGGATCCTTGGAAGGTATGAACATTTGTGTAGTAATCAAGGAGCTCTATTTTGCCAGCAGGTGGCACCAGTTAGTTGGATTATACATGAAATGATCCACATACAGACTGACGAGTTGCGTCTCTCTCCAGGCTAGTTATGGTGTAGAGGATCCAGAATATGCTGTGACTCAGCTTGCACAAACCACAATGCGTTCAGAACTGGGCAAACTCACGCTGGATAAAGTATTCAGGGTAAGAAACATCTGCACTGATTGGTGTGTACATTGCAGCAAAATAATGATGCAGGCATGTACCTTAAACCTGCTGCCCCTCTGCTTTTCAAGGAAAGGGAGTCTCTTAATTCCAACATCGTCCACTCCATCAACCAGGCGTCAGACGATTGGGGCATCCGCTGCCTGCGTTATGAAATCAAAGATATACAAGTTCCACCTCGTGTTAAAGAGTCAATGCAGATGCAGGTAAGACAAACACATAACCATGACCGCCAACTTTCTGTTTTCACCATTATAATTCAGGGGTACTGCATTTAGCAATATTCTTTGCAGTAGAGCTGCAACAAGTAGTCGATCGGCATCGGCAACTATTTTGATAATAGATTAATCCTTAAAGTAGTTCTTCATGGAAAAATGGCCAAAAATTCTTTTTTTTACAGCCTTTCAAATATGGAGATGTTCTGATTTTCATCATATCGAGTCCAGTGAATACCTTTAGGTTTTGGACTGACAAAACAAGACATTTTAAGACATTATCTTGGACTTAAAGAAACTAGGATGGACATTTTTCACTATTTTACCAAACAATTAATTGATTAAAATAAAAAATAATTGACAGATTAATCAATAATGAAAATAATCGTTAGTTGCGGCGCTACTTTGCAGTATCTCATTTTCAGGCATCCCAAGTAGTATTATATACACTTGTATGTATGTATGTATGTATGTATATATATAAATAGTGACAATCAAAGAAAAATGTCTGCATTTTGTTTCCCTGGATGAGAAATATTGCACATCCTTCTTTCTTCATTGTTTCCTGTGTAGGTGGAGGCTGAGCGCAAGAAGAGAGCCACAGTGCTTGAGTCGGAAGGGACACGGGAATCGGGAATCAACGTCGCAGAGGGTCGCAAGCAAGCCCAAATCCTCGCTTCAGAGGGAGCGAAGGCCGAGCAGATAAACAAAGCAGCCGGTTGGTGAATTTGACTTTTGACTTACAGAAACAACTATTTAACTGGGATTTTCCATTGACCCGGTTACACGCACAAAATCATGCCATCACATATGTAATTGAAGGTCTTGTTAGCGTACGACTTAGGCCGTCATTACGCTAAATCCACAAAGCATTTAATTATGTGCCTGCAGAATGTGTTACAACACTACACAAGGATCTCGTGACTCAAACTTTAAACAAATCAAACATGCAAGCACTTTTGAGTAGAAGTAAGCAAGAGGAATGTTGAAAAAGGATTTTTAAAGCCTACATTATACTGTGAATCCAAAACAAATGTACTTTTGGTGTTACTTTACATGCTGTGCTGTCTCTAGGTGAGGCCCAAGCTGTGTTGGCCAAAGCAGAAGCCAAATCCAAGGCCATTCGTCTGCTGTCAGACGCCCTGGCTGAACAGGTATAAAGTGGATTTTATGGCTTCATCCTGTGTTATTTGGAAATGTTATTCCCAGTGTGTTACCGTAACCAGAAATTTTTTCGGGCTCCTGACAGAATGGAAATGCTGCAGCCTCACTGAGTGTTGCCGAACAGTACGTCGCCGCTTTCTCCAACCTCGCCAAAGAGTCCAACACTGTGCTTCTGCCCTCCAACGCTGGTAACATTAGTGGAATGGTCACACAGGTAAACTGGTTTCTGCCCACTCATAAGCTTTAAGAATTACTCTATAGATGACAACATATATTACAAATCTTGGAAATAGGGTGATTTGTTGGTATGTTTTCATCATGTAACATCACTCGCTTAACTATGCTGTGTGTTGGTAACACTTTCCATCCTGTCCCTCTACCCTCAGGCCATGACCATTTACAGCACGCTGGCCAAACAGAGGCCAAAAGTTGAGCTCTTGAAGAGAGATGAACCGAGTGAAGAGCCTCCAGTCCAGTCAACATCAGCTCAATAGCTGTGGACGCAATTACTGCTCTAAACTGTAGGCACACAGAGAAAAAAAAGAGGATTTCCACAATAATGGAGTACAATGGCACTACTGTGTGGACTCCCTCAGTGTCTGGTGCAAAGGGCACTCTATCTCCTGCAGGGCACAGGATGTCGCGGCAGAGGAACGGCACTGGATAAAGAGACAATGTCGAGCAAGGACGGCCTGGAAAAGAGAAACTAAGCCACGAATTATATTACTTGTGTTGGTGTTAAAGGGACACTTCACCACAAAATCAAAACCACATATTTTTCCTCTTACCTGTAGTGCTGTTTATCAATCTAGTTTGTTTTGGTGTGAGTTGCCGAGTGTCGGAGATGTCGGCCGTAGAGATGTCGACCTTCTCTCCAATATAATGCAACGAGATGGCACTCGTGGTGCTCAAAGCGCCAAATAGCTCTACAGGAAAGAGGAAACATTTGTACTTTAGATTTAGGGGTGAACTGTCCCTTTTTAAATGAGGATTTGCTGGTTGTTATATTATTTAGACCCGACTAAACATTTACGGCCGTTTGGCTAATTGAATATATTTTTGAAAACAGTTTTGTTTTTCCTGTTTTCTGTTTACTTTCTTTATTGCATACAACCCTTTAGAAGTAACTAAGCACCTCAAAAATCTGTAGTTTGAGGAAGATACAATTTAAAACAATTCATTGTAAGTCAATTCATTGAGTTTGGATGTTTGGCTGAGAAAAAAAAAATAATGTGTAATATAATAAATTGTGTTAACATTGCAGCAGTATGGTTTTTTGTACGACATCTCAGATGTACATGGCACCTGCGGCTCGGTGCGCACGTTCCAGTTCAGATGTATACGTTAGAGTTGGTGTTGAGGTGTTTAAATGGATTTTTACTATTGAGAAACAATTTCCTAGTTGTTATGAATCTACTAACATTGTTATGATTAGCGCAACTGTATAGCTTCATGTTCTTGAGAAGTGGTTTAACACAAGCTTTTCTATTGTTAAAAACAGACTAGATTCTTACATTTTTTTTCTTTTAAATAAAATTATATACTTAATGGTAATTTATGTGTCACAAAGCTTAAAAAAGCGCTGCATACCCAAAGCAATAAAACTGCTATAAAAACATTAGGTTTGCTGTCAGCCTCGGGGGAGGATTGGTCAATAAATATTTTATCAAAGAGGCTTAAATTCCCTTTACCCCCCGAGGAAACGGTTAATCCTTTCCTCTGAGACAGACAAAGTAAATGCCATCTCATACATATTCAGGGTTCATTTTCAAAGCGGTAGGTGATCTCTTTTTAAACATGAAAGTTAGACCCTCAGTAACATGAGCAAGCGTCTGGGTGTTTTGGTGCCACAGAGTTCTATTGAACAGGATCAATCCTGACATCACAAGCTGATAAACTTCCCTCTCTATCACGCTCCGAGCTCACGTGATGAAATGGAGAGAGCAATGACTGGAATGTGGAATTTGGTTGTGCGGATTTCAACACATAAAGCGCACTACAAGCAGACACTTGCCATCGTGTGTGTGCATGTGTGTGTGGGGGGGGGGGGGGGGGTGGGCGTCTTTTAATCCTTGAAAAGGCTGGCAGTGACTGGCCCAAAAATCGGATGTTTTCTCACTCGAGCGTTTCCCAGACACACCTCTTTCTCCTTCCTCGTCGTCGTCCTCCTGTCTCCTCTCCGTCTGTCCGTCTTCCCCGTAATTTATTTTACAGTTGTCGGTAACTGCTTTGCCGTGAGAGAAGAAAAAAAAAAAAGATATAATAATTTAGACGAAGCTCCTGCCGCTGCTCACCTCTTCTTGCCCTCCCCTTCTCCTCCTCATCCTCCATGACACACAGACACACATGCCAACAGCCTTGGGGCAGTATAGTTAAGGAGGTATGTTAAGTTTGCCATTTTTAGGACCTTGAACGGCAAAACCAGAGGGGGAAAGAACAAGAAAAGAGGTGAGAGGGGGAGGGAGACAGACAACGATGGAGCTTGATGAAGTGCGAAGCAGTAAAGGTGTTTGGAGCTGCAGGTGTGAGGCCAATTCCGTGGTTTTATTTCTGTCTCTCTCTCACACAGAGACCAGTCTTGACATTGAAGTAGTGCTTACTGAGGTGAAGGGAAAACCAGCAGGATTTGGCGAGAGCTGAGATAAAGCAGAAACAGCAGAGAAAGAGAGAGACAGCAAAGGTATTAGCAGCTCATAAAAAGGCACTTAGAGCTGCAGTTAAGAAACTCACACATTCATCACCGCTGGCTGCTACTGAATACACTTTTTTAAACTCTCAGCAGCAGCTGCTCTTATTACAAGGAATTACTAAGACAGGAGGACAAAGAAGTCAAGATAAGGAATCTGTGAGTAAGGGAAGAGTGATAATCTGATTTCATAACTGCAAGTGGAACTTCTTTTTTGGGTTATAAAGAACAAAAAGAGCCTCCAGTGAATTTAAATCACATAAAAGGAGGATGACGGCATGTGTTGAGAGAAAGTGTGTCGGTGCCGAGGCGCTGCACTGTGTAGCCTGCGATTTCTGGGGGAAAAAAAGAATTGTGCCAGTATAATCAGCTATAACGCACACGAATCATCTCTCTCGAATCCTTCACTCCGCCCACAAGGTACAATCCTTCCATTCTTGCTTTATTTCTCATTCACTCCACCAGGACATCTATGAGCAGGACGCACATTCACTCTGTTTGACAAGAACTTAATACCAAAAGCAGGACACTTTTTTAAACCTCCTACTTTCCTTTTTTTTTAAACTCCATTTGGAAACAGGATTTGGAATAATCTCTTCCCTCTTTTTTTCCTCTCTCTTTGATGTTTTACAAAGGATCAGGCAGCCTGACAGGAAAAGTTGTGACAGATTTAGAAAGAAAAAAACCCCAGAGAGAGGCAGACAGAGCTTTGCCCCGGAGGTTCATGAGGAAGAAACAGGAGACAGATAAAGAGGCAGGGATAATCTGAGAGAGGGAGGGAAGAGCACAGCTGTTGTGTGAAGAGAAAATATAGATAAAGAAAGCCAGGAGGTGCACAAGTGTGAAGGGCGAATGAGAAGAGATTGACGAGGACAACCAAGGCTGGAAAAGGAAAGTCAGAAAATAAAAGAGGAAAATTTCAAGTTGAAGGTCAAGAAAGCCAAAAAACTGAAGAGATAAACAGACACCTGACATCGAATAGAACAAAAATGGAGACGCAGCAAGACAAATGGAAAGACTTCCTCTGAAGTGGAAGAAAAAGGAGCCGTATTTGACACGAAGAAGAGGAGACCATTTCCTCACCATGTTTTATACAGCTGGTTTCCCAAATTCAAACAACCTGCGCCGGAAGAGCAACTTCGTCCCAGGATAGAATGAAGAGAGAAGCCAAAAGATACCTGCCGAGTCTGTGATACCCTCCTGCTCCTCCTTTTCCTCCTCTCCTCCTTCCTTCCTTTCCCTTTATATCCAGCTCTAAAATTCACTAACTTCCTCCTCCTCTGGCCTGATATCTCCTCTCCTCTCCATCTCCTCACTATGTGGATACCAGCTTTGCTCATATGGATTCTTAATATCAGCAATTTGTGCTCAGGACAAGACTATACGGACTATTACCAAACTGGAGACATGGGCACTGAGGTGAGACATTTCATTTCCCCATCATATATCAAACTAATTTCCTATTTTAGACCAAACTACTAATGAGTTTCATTAACTCCTACAGATTGTGAATTAGTGTCTACTATTGATTACATATGGGCGACAAATGAAAGGAAATATCAGAATAAATTAATACAAATTTTAATCACACACTTCACCAGATCTCAACATCTATGGGAGATTTATGGAGCAGCATGTTAAACAGCGCTCTCCACCACTATTGAAACACCAAATGAGAATAATAATTGGGATAATGCTCTTATTTAAGCTCTATTTATTCAGGAAGTCTCATTGAGATCAAGAGCTCTTTTATGACCTGACAAACAAAACATCACAACAATTGAGCCTCACAATAATCCATCCGGTGGTTTAAGGGCAGTGGCAAGCAGCAGCATGAGCATACAGGATATCTCTATAATCCACTAAAGCGGATTGTATGGTGTTTTTTCTATTTTGTTCCGGTACAAGAATCCAAATAGGATTTTTTTTCAACAAGAGGTCAACAAGAGTTTTGTAGGGTAATCTTCTATCTAAGTAAAAAAAAGTATTTATAATGCTGTATCAATTAGATTTACAAGAGTACGCATCAGAGAAGGAATGTCAAAGCTCTTTGGTGTTGTGAAATGCAAACATTTTGTCAGTTTTAACAAGCTTTGAATTGATGAAACAGGTGTGGAGCTGGTCAAAAGCAGACGGTAACCTGTTTTGCGGAAGAGCTGATGATGGCATATAAGATGGTATCGTCAGCATAGAAATGGACATTGCAATGTTCAGTTGAAAACATAGACTGTATATAAGAAGTAGCTGAGTCACCATGACGTCACAAAACGGTTTGTGGACTACGGTTTTGAGGTTTAGCATTTAGGCTGCCCCCATCTTGGTTTTTTGGAACCAGAAATTACGTGAGAGGGCGGAGCTAAGTACAGCCCAATGCTAAACAACACATTATTTGGCGACCAAAATGTTCAAATGAACATTAAACAACACCCAACGACACCATGGTAGCAACCTGTCAATCACAAGGTAGCCGCGCCCTAAAGCAAACTCTGCTTTATCTTCTATTTTACTCTAAATTGGACCATAATTTACAAAATAAACATCGTGCTGTATTGAAGAAGACTTGAAAATAGTGATTGAGACCATAAACTCTTTAGGAAAGTGTTTACTGAGGTAATAAATCAAGTGAGTAGTAGGGCCATTTTCTCGTAGACTTCTAAAAAAATCAGACTTCTTTTTGTAACCAGTGGAGTCGCCCCCTACTGGCTATTAGAAATAATGCAGGTTCAAAACACTTACGCATTGGCATCACTTTTCCGACCTGGAGGTTTCCCCTTGAAACTATAGGCAACAACAGATCAAACCAGAAATATATGATTTGATCCAGGTGTCAGAATCATCCAAACCAATGGAAAGTAATTTATTTAGCAAAATATTACAATCAACACTATCAAAAGCCTCGAAAATATCTATAAAGATTGTAGCACAATGTTGCTTTTTGCTCTGTTCATCCCATCATCTCGAAAGCGTTTCATGTTGGTTTTTCCTTTAAAAGTTCTTTCTTAAATAATTCAATAAATTGGCAAAACACTCCTAGTAGTAATAATTATCCAAATGGGTGAATGCAATCATTCATCCAAGGGAATCTAATTTCAGCCCCAGCATATAAAATCACTTCCTTTTCCTTAAAAGAAATCATGAAACAACTGCTTCTTTCCATAGTCAAACAGGTTTCCTTTTTGTAAAGTCAGATGTTGTTTCTGTGACGATATTTCAAACAATACTCTGTAGTCAAAACTGTGTAAAAGACATAATTTGCTTTGGAATCAGCTGTCTACGTTACTGTAAATGCTGTTCACGAGTCCAACAGGAATAATTGTTCTTCTGTGCAAGTGTGGGGATGTGGTAAAAGCTTCTTCCTTGTCAACAGTGTGGGATTGTGTCCAAATTGACAGAAAGAGATACAGAAATCCAATCCTCTTGGAACTGAATGAAGGATTCTCAGTCACCTATTTTGATGAGACAAAAAAATTAATTGAAATGGCGTGTTTGTACGTCACATTAGACATAAAATATTTGCACTGGAAGAAAGAGGGAGTGACGAATGCATGGGTGTATGCATGTGCGTGTGTCTGTGAGCCAGCAGTGTCTAATGCTGGACCCCAGAGCATTGGTCATTCGTGCATCATGACCTCATAGTCCCACAGCGATGACCTCATGTCATGTGATTACCTAAGAGAGAGAGAGAGAGAGAGAGAGAGAGAGAGAGAGAGAGAGAGGGAATAAAAGGAAAAGAAGAAATCTGGGAAGACCTTGAAATAAAGAGAGACAATAATCCAATTCATGATTACAACTGTCCATCATTCGAGAGAGCAGGCATGTCTGACTAATGCTAAAGTCTGGCCCAAAAAAAATATACACCTGCAGAAATGATGTGTGTAAATCAGGAAATATACTGGCAATTGCAGCCTCTGCTTAAGTTTAGAAGTAATGACATTTCCATCAGCCTCAGCAAATGCTAGCATGTAGGGGAGGGGGGAAATATATTCCTGTAGGAATCCAAATTCTTATTCTCTAAGAACAAAAACAAAAAACAGAAGAACCTATATAGTGCTGCTGATGGACAGTTACCTTACACACCAAGTCAAAGTTGTGTCAAGCATTACTGTGTGACTTGATAAGTTAGTTTTAGTGTTATTTTGTGTAGAATTCCTCTAGCCTAAGTCTACCCATTTGTGTATCAGGCAGCATTCTTCAACAATCTTATGACACACTTTACTCTGCTTTCATGCCATCATTTGCTAACGTTATTAGCGCTCAACGGACTGGAGTTGATCCTGAAATTATGATCCGGTTATGTACTGCAATCGATTTTCAATTGAATCGTCATTGACCAAAAGTTTTACACCCCAACTAGCACGCTGAAATGCTAAACATCGGCATGTTAGCATTGTCATTGTAAGCATACTGATGTTAGCGTTTAGCTCAAAGCACCGCTGTGCAGCCTCACAGAGCCTCAGCCTTAGTGAGGCCGCGGCCTCTTAGCCTCAGATTCTTACTGATGACAATTCTTTGATGTCACAGGTTACACATACGTATGTGGAGACATATGAGATGGAAAGGAACAGAGGGAGGGAGGGAGGGAGGAGGTAGACAGAGAGACAAAGAGAGAGAGAGAGAGAGAAAGGGGGGGAGCGAGAGACAGACAGAGAGAGAGAGACAGAGAGAGAGAGAGAGAGAGAGAGACAGAGAGAGAGAGAGAGAGAGAGAGAGACAGAGAGACAGCAGACAGTGTGTCGTCCTGATGAGCAGACAGACAGACAGACAGACAGACACGTCGCTCTGACTACATTTGATTACAGTCGTTAAGTCGAGCCGCAGGCGTGCATGTGTGTGTGTGTGTGTGTGTTTGTGGGCTTGTTTGTGTTCCTCAGTATCTCACACACATTTAAATCCTACTGAGTGCAAACTGTGATCTTTTAAATTAAATTAAATCATAGCTGCATTTAGTCTTTGGCTACTTAAAGGAATATTTCGTTCTTTTTAGAAGCTACGTGCTTGTGCAGCTGCGTCTTGGGTTTCAAAGTGAGTCTCTGCACGTTACTACAGTCTGCACATCACGAGGGGAAAAAACACGAAAATGTGATGGTCTCAATGAAAACTCTGTAAGAAAACGTTGTGACTGGTCGACACACACACATGATATATGAAGGAAGCAGCGAGCGACCAGCACGTCTCACTTATTAACACGTGGTGTCTTAATGTGTGTGT